>MJUU01022647.1:2878-48287 GCA_002080025.1 Modiolus philippinarum
TCGGGCTTGTACTTTGGAATACTTACATGTACGTATACCAACAAAGAGGAGCAAGACAATGAAATGTAAATAAATAGAGTTTTAAATAAATTGCCAACAACCCATATAAAAACTGAAAAGACAACCGAAACTGGGAAGGAAAATTTCGGATTTTAATTCTTGAAAAAATTAAATGTCACGATTTCAGCAAAACAGTAATAATTTCAGAACTTCTGGAATACCCAAGAACCTGCCTTAACAGCATTCCATGCTTTGATTCTTGAAACTTTGCAGGATTGTTGGGTATGACGGAAGAAAGCTCCCTATCGTTTTATTTTGTCGTCGGATTTTTCGTTCCAGAGTTATGGGACTTTGATTATTTGAAAAAGCTTGAAATTGCAATTTTCGTTCACATGTCTTACTCTAACTAGAGAATGCTTTGATCATTTTTCTTGAAACCTTGCAGTATTGTTGGGTATGACAAGTTGAAGCTCCCTATCATTTTATTTTGTCATTGGATTTTTCGTTATAGAGTTATAGGACTTTGATTATTTCAAAAAGCTTGAAATTGCAATTTTCGTCCACATGTCGTACTCTAACTAGAGAACACTTTGATCATTTTTCTTGAAACTTTGCAGGATTGTTGGGTATGACGAGAGGAAGCTCCCTATCGTTTTATTTTGTCGATGGATTTTGCGTTCCAGAGTTATAGTACTTTGATTATTTCAAAAAAGTATGAAATTGCAATTTCTGTCTACACATCGATATTCTTTTATTTTAAGACATTACTACCCCTAAAACAATATACATTTTGATATTGATATGGCAAGAAAAAATCACGTGCCCCGCATGAGGCTTCATGCCTTTTAACAGCTCTAAAAGAAGATCTTCGTGCTTCCGATAAAATATAGTGCGCTAGTTTCTTTCAAAATCGTATACATTTAGTATTTAAGTTATATTTCTTCATTTTCTTGAGTTGAATACAGTGTTGTTTTAATAAATTGAAAACAATATGCATGTTTATCAAATTACTCGTTTTTTTTATATTGCGTCTCGGATCAACGAACTTGTCGCGCAGTAATTTGCGAGATGAAAATAACATTGTTTACCTGTGACAGTGCATATATTTATAGCAATAAAATCAACATGCGAAATCACACTATCCGATTACTTTCACGTATTACGGAATAACTTAATACATGCAGACGTATGTAGCAGTTCTTTGGATGACTACGAAGTTTTGCCACATGTAGATTTTCAGGGCTTCGAGATTCAGCTCCATCGGAGCTTTTAACATCAGATGAAATAATTGATACATATCGGAAGTCCCTTGTCATGTTTGTTCATATGGAGTTTTTAATTTCAAGAATCATTTAATCAGCTTGCTTTAAATTGGGGACGGGCATATCATGCGCTCTTGGCGCAGCTGTTTATTCATTAGTACTGTTGGATTCAGTCAGTATCACAAATGGAGCTACTGGACTATTTTTTGTTCACTTTTCATAGATTGTCCATAATAATTTGAACATTTTTTGGGTTAAAGTCTGGGATAAAAATGCCGGGAACCCTCTCTAGATCAGCTTAAGATTTTTTGCTGCTTTGTGAACGAAATTTAAAAACAGGCTTACCAAGAAGGCGTACTAGCAACATGGATATAAAAATCTGTAAAAATTGCATGGAAACCCCATTTTTCTAGAATTCCATGGGAACGCCATCTTTTTTCGGAAGCTGGTTCCACCGGTTCTCTGGATCTGCTTATGATTATTTTGAAGTGATATACACATTTGTTGTTCTTAAATGCTGTTCACTGCTCACTGGTCAATAAAAACTGGATCTGAATATGGTTATAACAACCAGTTTCCCTCCGCCACACATGATTTGCCCCCTAGCAGACGAATCTTCGGTTCTCATTTACTTTGCTATTGATAGATTTTTTTGCCAAAAAGTCTTCTACCGAATCTACTGAGTCTAAAGCTACATCAAATGAAGAATAAAATGCGAGTAGTAGCAATAAAACTAGTGATAATTTACCAAGAAGCCCTACGATTATTTCCTCGCCGACAAACTCGCAGCACGGCCCTAGCCACCCTGACATTGGACAGCTTTCCATTGACGATTTTATATAAACTTGATGTTAAAATTCAACTTTTAAAGACAAAATGGGAAGATTCCGTCAAGGTATTCTAAATGATCAATATTAAAAAAAATGCAATTGATAGTAATCCCATACAGAACTAATCAGAGATACAATTTCAACCGACATAAAATGAATTTACAAAAATATTCTCTCAGATTCTGAGAAGTTAACGTTTTAGATAACTGTACCCTGATATATATCATCGGAGCACACCCATCCCCTTCCCCCACATCATAATACAAAAGTCATAATTCTATGGTTTGGTTATGTCAAATTCTACCAAATTTTAGTCCGAGTAATATTTAGAATAATATGACTTGAAATATTAAAAAGATCCGGCTAGTGGGGTGAATGTGCGTGTGACACAACTCACATAATCCCACAGTGCAGTTTGTCCGGGTGTTTAGTGCCGAATGGACGAAAAGTTCAGTTATCACTTAGTCCCGACTCTTACGGATAACTTCATTTCAAAATTTCACAACATATGATGAGCAAATCCTATACTTATCTTATACTGCATAATTTTATTAGAATGACACAGGAGTGTATTCTTGCTTCCCTAAAGTTTTTCACAATATCATGTCTCTGTTTTCTCTAATTGTTTGTCGCCCTCCCCCACTGTTTTCAGATCCCGCTTCCTATTTTCTGATAAAAATATTTATACTTTCAGAACCTTACGTGGTAGAACAGGACGTTCTTGCCAACTGTCATTCTAGAGAATCCCGAGTTAAAATACCCCATATCAAAAGATGCATTATTCAACATTTTTCATTCTTATTCCACTTCTCAAAAACACCTAAAACGCAGGCTCCGCCGCAAGGCCCCTACCAGGGCTTTGCCATGGACCCACGGGGGCCTTAAGCGCCCCCAAGACCTCCTGCCGCAATTTGGGCTTCAACATCGTTCAGGGTCTAGCTATGCCACTGTCGTGATAATACAGCCCGGTGGTGACGTCAGTAGAACAAAAACATATATTTAGCTTAAAATCACAATTTTTTTTCTTCAACCTGTCACCCGAGAAAGAAAGGAAAAAAAAGAATTTATTTAACAGTGTTATTATTAAATATTAATCAGTTTCAGAAAGTAAGAAATTAGTAACCTCACATTTCATGTCTATTTTTTTTTCAATTTCACTTTTACTTTTATTTCACTATCTTCGTGAATTGCCGACAATTAAAAAATGAGGAAGACATTAACATAAAGCGTTTGACCGGTAAAGTTCAATGAAATAAAAGTAATAGAAACTTTTGTATCTGGCTGCATCAGATTTACAAGACTGCCTAAGGACCTTGATACGGACCTGTACCTTGTAACAAGGTACACGGTCCGTATTGCGGTCATTAGGCAGTCTCGTGAGTCTGTAAATCCGGATGTAGCCCTCTACACAAGTCACTATTAAACAACTGTTAAATAAATAAAAACCAGCTGCAGACCGATAATAATCAAATCAAATATTTTATTGTCATATAAGTGACAAACTAAAACAAACAAGAAAAAAATAACAGAGTTACGAGTTCCCTGTCCTCGTTTCTAATGACCGTTTTTTAAAGGACCCAATTTTTTCTACTTGCTTTAATTGGTGTTGATAGGCAAAGCAAAAATTTAAATTTTCTCATTTTCAGTGAACCTGTTAAAATTTTTAGCATCTTTCGATATAATTTATGTTGAAAAGATCTGATCCCGGGGATCTGATCCTGGGACTAATATATTGTCAATATATTAGTCCCAGTCTGATCGTAAAGTAGAATTTTTCTTACAATATAACAAAAAGTGTAATTCTGCTAACAACAACCAGAAACTTCAAAGTTGAGCAGTTGCTGATCATCCGTGACCATACGATTGCTATTTTAAAAATCTTTGAATTCCGGTAAATTCTATTGAGAAGGGTAGGGCTCCACGATTTCCAGTGTTGACATTTCCACGTGTTGTTGTTTATCTGTAGTTAAAGGGACTTTCTCTTTTTGGTATATTGTTATTCCCTACCGATAAAAAAAACAAAAACAAAACATCTTTTGGAAACACCTGTGTCTAAAAATAAAACAGGAAATCTGACAAACGCGCTAATTATTTCAGCCTTTGAGATGGTCCCCATAATTTATATCGCTGTCGTAGTTGTGTATTGAATTACGTCACAGTATAAGTTGCGCAATCGAATTGAGTATGAGCCACCTTAATTTATCCTTAATCTCAATTTTTTGGAGATTAAAAGTTTAATGTCTGATTACTGATTGATTGATTGATTGATTGAATATTGTTTAACGTCTACTCAGCAATATTTCAGCTATATCAAGACGAGAACAAGTTTGTTAATAAATAATCACTTTGGGGTATGGAAAGGGCCATGGAACGGGAAATTCTGACTGCCACTGGAAAAGTAGGGTGAAATCGTCAAGGGCGGGGAATTTAGCCTGATTACTGAAGCAGATAGCTATCTTTTTGCACCGTTATATTCATTCAATTCGAACATTCAATTCTTTTCATCGAGATGACTTCCCAGATAAAAAATTTCGATATAGATAACAAAATACCGAAGTTACTGTTAATTTGGTGTCTGCATATGCGCATTTCGACATATGTCTGTTCAGTGCAGATAAAAATCAAAACATCCATAAACCGAAATACTTGTAGAACTGATAGAGAACAAGTATAGTTGAAGGAATACCGAATCAACAATGAAGACCCTATAACCCAAGAAATACGCTACAATTAGTATTGTACATGGTGATGAATTAATATGCCGATGATATGTCACATTTGCGTTACACATGTAAAACATAGTATGATATTGTATTATAGAAATCTGCATTGTATTCATATGTATAGATAATAGATATAATAGATAATAGATATAATAGATTCGCATAGTTAACGTCCACATGCACTTAGTAAACATGTTTATATTTAAATGAGTACGTATGAGTTTCGAATACGAGTAATTGCAAATGAGTAAGCCTGAGTTTGTGAGTCCATGGACTTCAATAGATTTTATTTTTTTTCAGTCATGATCACCAAGATAAAGGCCAAGGGTGTCCCCTCAGCAATTTTTTGCTTTGTACCATCATTGTGTGTGGTTTGGAATTTAATTCCACCGAACATTTATACCAGTGGCTAAAGGCCAAATTTTATAAAAGGCAGGACACAGCCGAGATCATTTATAAACCTAAGAGTTCCTCACGTGTAAAAATTATTAGCTCCAAAATGAAAACAACAAAAGAATGGGAAGACAACTTAGCTATGATGATGAGTGACATTCTGATGTTAAAATTTGTTAAGTGTGCGCAATTTAGAGACGTATTATTATCAACAACAGGATTTATTGACCGTTGTGTGCCAGATATGTTTTGGGGTATGGGGACTAAAAATTGTCTTGGTAAAAATGTTTTTGGACTGTTATTGTTATTTTTAAGGAAGGGGGTCGCGGGTTATTAGAAATTGTATGTCGAAATCCATAGTATTTAATAAATTATTCTAAGTTTTGTGTTTGTTTTTTTTATATGTCTTACAACGTACTTGTAGTTGGCCATTCCTTCATCTGTCATCTTGATGAACGCATCCAGAAAAACATACTCACATGGCACAACCCTCAAAACAAACACACCAGAAATACAGTGTACAAGCCCACACGGGAAGAACTGCACAAACTCTACCATTCCCAGAAGCGCGAGTGGCAGAATTTTCATTTCTTCCCCGATAGGATACCCGTCGGGATATCTTGGCTGGGGATGGCGTCCATCCCACCGATTACGGATATCGCAAACTGTGTGATACTCTAAGTAGGGCACTGGGTTGATATCAGGATAGGAGTGGGGATTTGTACTTTTTGTAGGTTTTTTGTTACGGGTCTTGAAAATGTATAATATTATTCATATTCTTCAATTCTTTTGTGATTCGTATGATTTCTTTAAAATCTGTTTTTGGTAATTCTATTTAAACTTTAATATTTCCATTATTCGAGTTATTTAAAATATCTACCCATTACGACCAGATATGACGTCACAATACCGTGCATATGATTATTTATGTTATTGAAAAACAAATAAAAAAGTAATCAAGAGAAGAGAAAACTGCTTCGTAAACACACACTCATCAACTTTATTCATCTGTGGAGAGACTAAATACTATTATTTATGTGTATTCATGTATATTTTAACGCATGTATGAATGTATCCATCTTTGAAAAGACAGACCAGTATTATTTATTATGTATCCATGTATATTATAAATCATTTATGAATGTATGAAATAACATATCAGAAACTTTCTTTCAAGAAATATATCTTCATTATACATTTTCAAAAAATATCAGGCATTATCTTGTAGTTTATTTTGTGTATATATGTGTATGGTTTCTACCAGCATAAAGCCTATAGCACTGTATATGTACAGTATCATATTATAGATCTCCATAGTCATTGAGAGACACTAGCTGACATTATTTGTTATGTATTTGTGTCTGTAAATAAAATATAGAATATTTTTTGAATCCATATCAACGTTTATGAGGTTATCAAATGATGTTTGTTACTATTTATGCCCTATTAGTACCAGAAACCTATTATAGATCATTATAATTATGGGTTCCCTGCTGTACACTCAACATAGACTAAACTTGACAGCACCATCTTGATCAAGTTTGAAATTTAATTCTAAAGAAGAGACCTGAATGAAAGGTTTGTGAATGCTGACAAGACGCAAAAGCTGACAAGACATGAGCAGCAATACCCTGCTCTTTATGGAGATAATAATTCGTCCAAGCAATACCATGCTCTTTATGGAGATAATAATTCGTCCAAGAAACACACGAAGACATGAAAACGATGATCTGTGCCAAGTTCTTTGTGCAACAATGCATCTCAATTCGCGCTATGATATACATTCTCATGCAACTGAAAAATGACTGTTATGCATTGTAAACACTCGAATGACATTATCTTAATTTTTGTTTGACCAAACTCTGATCAACGGCAATTAACACGCAACACCCCGGACTGAACATGGTTGGACGAAGGGCAATCAACAGATTAACACCCCTGCCTGATCCTATTCCAAATTTAGTCAATTCAAACCCCGATCGTTGCAAAATATCGTCGGTTTCGGAATATGCACCTTGACAACTGTTTCGAGGCAATATACTTTGTATTTACCGATGTACGAGTTCTTCAGTATTTTGTTTTGAGTCGGCCATTACATGTATACCGAACGCGGACCTCGGAGAAGACACTGAATGGCAATCGCAACAAGTATAATGGAACAGCCAACGTGGAACAGCCGTACTTTTCCATTCATTGATAACTAGAAATGTAACCAAACATTACGTCTTCCGTATATTGTAAATAATGGACTGTTTTATTTCCAATGCGTTGTTCTTTATTGATTTATTTCAAAATAGCCACATCGTTTCATTGACGGTTCAGGGAAGTACGTTTACGCCATTCATACAAATGTAATTAAAGGCATCGGTCTTCCATATTCATACATCTACACACAAAATTTTATGAATGGGAAATTCATTTGGTGATTAATTAACGAGTTCGAGCACCATTTAAGTGTTGAAAAGTTCGGGCAATCAAATTAATGTTCAATGAAAATAGACTATTGAGTGTCAAGAGTTTTTTACGAGATCAGAAAGATGTGTACGAGGTTTCCTGAAAAGGATTCTTTTAGCATGGGTATGATCACTAATGTTTGATTACGTGAGGTTGGTCACCCGGGTCGTAACAAAACAACGGCAGTAGAATACCGAAGGAACAAAGCACAAGATTACACAAATCAAAGTCCAGAGACAAGGCAAAAGCAAGAACACCAAAAGACGGAAGACCAAAGACACCACATGCCCACAAAACACACGAACGTTACATATACAACACAAAAAACTAAAGCACTAACAGTGTGAACTCTCAATAAACAAGAGTGACATCAGGTGCCCCGGAAGGGTAAGCATGTCCTGCTCTGTGCACAGCACCCGTCACACTGTCAGTGGGTCAATTCAGGGTAAAGTCGAAACCGGTAATGTCAAATCAGGGAAGACGCGAATCTAGCTGAAAATGTCAGTTTTTATTTGTGACACTGACATTTCATATCTATCTATGATGTCGTGGTGAATTTCTGAAGGGACGAAAGTAACAAAGGCTGAACATATCCCTGACTCAGCAGTTTTTGTGACAGTGCTTTTGCTCTTTCCACAAAGTCACTGTATGTACTGCACGCTCTACAGTAACGAATTAATTGTGAAATATATACTCCATATGCTGGGGATGCAGGTATATTGCTGCAGAGAAAGGGAAAGTTCACAATTGGAAAGTCAAAATCATCACGTTTGTCATATAATCTAGATTTCAGACGTCCATGTTCGTCAATGTACAACAAAAGGTCAAGGTATGAAGCAGAATCGGGTGTATCGGTTGTCTCTTTAATTTCAAGTTCACTGGGGTAGATACGATGTAAATATTCTTTAAATTTTGGGTTATTAAGAGAAAGTACATCGTCTATATATCTGAAGCTGAAATTAAAAGTCTGGGCTAGCTGTTTTTGTTTCTGTTGTATCAGCCCTTGTAAAAACTTTGCTTCATACGAAAAAAAGAAAAGGTCAGCTAAAAGTGGCGCACAATTTGTTCCCATAGGAATCCCTATTGTCTGTTGAAAAACACGGCCTCCACATTCAACAAAAATGTTGTCGATCAAAAATTCAAGCATCTTAATCACGTCATTTTCACTGTATTTCTTGTTTGACTCCGTGTGGTTCTTTACAAAATATGTTTTATCTTTTGGATAGACACTAATCCAAAAAATGAAAGATGGCCGAGGCAATTTTGTTTGAAAAATCTAGAATGGACAAGTTTGACTAGGAATGATATGAAAAAGCTATTACGCGACGTTCCAGGAAAGTTATCTGACAGTGTTCAGTCTTGCATTAATGACGAATCAAAAGCATGAGTAGTAAAGTTATGGTATGATTTTAGTGAGGTTAATGGTATTATCACTTCTTGGTCTCCTAACGATCAAAATGTCGATACTTTTTTTTTGAAAAATCGAGAACATGGGTAAACGATTTCCTTGAACTTGGCAAATTCTCCGAATTCTCTCAATTCCTTTATTAATGAATTTGATTTTCAAAAACTGTTTTACGTGCTCATCGTGTTTGTCGATGAAAACAGAAAGCATCAATAATTTTAGAACATTCATAGAGCGGGCTATTAACAGACCCAGTATCACACTCCAAAGATGTGCTTCATGAATCTAACAAAGCCCATTGATTTTGAAAACAGTATGTAGATCTTCTATATATTCTGGGTTTTTACGTTTGCTTTTGATGTAATAATTCACTCTTGGACCATGTGACCTGCGATGGCGTAATTTTGGAGAAGAAATTCCCATGTTGTCAATAGAAGCGCACTGAGAAATGTTTCCCTGACCCATGATGTTGTCATTTAACCAAAGTGGATAAGCTGTCTGTAGTTTTTTTTATCCAATATAGTACGCATTCTCTTCTTGATCTTACAATTTCTCTCTCTGATTGATTCAGGAATTTTTCTACAATTTCTAACGGCTGAATTTGGATACATTTTTTAATCATGATTATACATAGAAGTGTTGGTATTTATTGGATGTAAACTTTTTAGGGAAACGAATACAATACAAATGTTCCTGGGAACGTCGTTGTAATTGACGACCCGTGTCACCAACGTTCTGAATTTCACAGCCGGGTCTACTTCAGGTAATCAAATATACCAGGCTGGCCGTTTTTCAAGAGATGTCAATGGGGAATAGGGTTGTAAATATCCGGCCATTGACATTTGATTTGACAGTGTTTTCCTGGACGAGGCGAGGTCATGTGGCACATTTCCTGGTGGCACACTTTTGATTTTAGAAAATCCACGATTGCCTTTGTTAAAAAAGTGATGCTGTTGTGTATTTAGATTATTGCAAAGAGTTGCATATTTTAGATATTTTGAGCGGAGTGAGTCTTACTATCGGATTTAGTGCTGAAGGTGGTAGATTAGTCGAATAAGTGTGTGAAGGCGCAATCGTGGATTTGACATAGCGTTTTTTATAAATTGTATCTTGTTTTACCTAAAAACTCGACTTCATGATATGTCATTTTCATTTTCGTCTTTTTTATCTTGTTACTGTTTTTTTTTTTCATTTTGAATTTTGTGTTTCATGACCATAATTTTAGTGTTATAGTATAGCAGATAATTTTCGCAGGAACTTTTAGACTCAGAGATCCATGGGGTTCTGGAGTTATGCCGCTTGAAACTTTGAAATTTTTCTTAATTTTAGGGTTTCTGAATGTTAATTTGTGAATGAAAAACATATTGGGTTCAAACTCTGTATGCGAGTTGCTCACCACAAAACTTAGGTCAAGTATGACTATAGGCTCAGCTGTCCAAGGGGTTCTTGAGTTAGAAAATTGTGTGTAACATGGAGGGGTATCATGTAATGCACCATAACTATTTTATACCCCTCTTTAAAACGTAAGGGTATATAGGATTCCTCATGTTCGTCCGTCCATCCGCCCGTCACACCCGGAACCTAAACGGTTTTCGGGGGCTCTGCCACAGATCTCGCTTCAATATAGCTGAAGTTGGCGTAAAATGTCAATCAATCAATCAGGGGCTCCGGCTACAATGCAGCCGGGCGCCTCTCCAGGTGGTGGATAGGGGAATGCCCTGTCTTTGCGGTGTAGTCAAAGCCTGACCGCGATCCATTAAAGCCAAAATGTGTGGCAAACGCCTCGCTCCATGCAGTATAAAGACCTTTGCTATATTTCTCTAAAGAGAGCAGACGCATTTGGTGTTGTATAGAAGGCTAAATTTTCTGCCCCTACCCATTTCTCCCCTTGTTCCAGCGGCAACCCCGGTTGATTGTTTGTTCCACTGAACTCCTGTTTGTATGATGGGATGTGTACAGTTTTTAAATATTACATTTTTGATGATTTGTTCCACTGGACTCCTGTTTGTATGTTGGGATGTGTACAGCTTTTATACTGATTACAGTATTGATGATTTGTTCCACTGGACTCCCGTTTGTATGACGGGTTGTGTACAGCTTTTTTAATGATTACAATTTTGATGATTTGTTCCACTGGACTCCTGTTTGTATGGTGGGTTTTGTACAGTTTTTATGAAGATTACAGTAGTGATGGTTTGTTCCACAGGACTCCTGTTTGAATGATGGGCTGTGCACAGTTTTTATGAAGATTACAGTCCACAGGACTGCCGTTGTATGGTGGGTTGTGTACAGTTTTAATGAAGATAAAAGTATTAATTGTTTGTTCCGCTGGACTCCTGTTTGTATGGTTGGTTGTGTACATTTTTATGACGATTACATTATTGATGATTTGATCTACCAGACTCCTGTTTGTATGTTGGAATGTAGAGTTTTTTGGAGGATGACAGTATAAATTGTATATGCCACTGGACTCCTGTTTGTATGGTGGGATGTGTACAGTTTTTAATGAAGATAAACGTATTGATGATTTGTTCCACTGGACTCCTGTTTGTATGACGGGAGGTGTACAGCTTTTATAATGATTAGAGTATTGATTGTTTGTTCCACTTGACTCATGTTTGTATGGTGGGATGTGTACAGTTTCTAGGATGATTACAGTATTGATTGTTCCACTTGACTCCTGTTTATATGATGGGATGTGTACAGTTTTTATGATGATTGCAGTATTAATTCTTTGTTCCACTGGACTACTGTTTGTGTGTTGGAATGTGTACAGGTTTTAATGATGATTACAGTATTGATGGTTTGATCCACTGGACTCCTGTAAATATGGTGGGTTAAGTACAGTTTTTTATGATGATTACAGAATTGATGGCTTGTTCCACTGGACTCCTGTTTATATAATGGGTTGTGTAGAGTTTTTATGAAGATTATAGTATTGATGGTTTGTTTCACTGGTCTCCTGTTTATTTGGTGGGATATGTCAATTTTTAATGAGGATTACAGAATTGATGTCTTGTTCTACTGGACTCCTGTTTATATGGTGGGATGTGAAGTTTTTATACTGTTTGTATGGTTAGGTTGTACAGTTTTTATGATAATTATAGTATTGATGATTTGTTCCACAGGACTCCTGTTAATATTGTGGGTTGTGCAGTTTTTATGAAGATTACTGTATTGATTGTTTGTTCTACTGGACTCCTGTTTATATGGTGTGATGTGTATTTTTTATGAAGATTACACTATTGATAATTTCTTCCACTGGACTCCAGTTTGTATCCTGGAATCCTTGACTACAACAATGTCTTCGTGTGGTATCCACCAGTACAACATTCTCCTCATCTGGTATCCTCAACAACAACAATATCATGGTCTTGTATCCTCAACTACAACAATATCTTCTAGTATCCACAGCTCGAAATTGTGTGGTATCCTCAGCTACGACAACATATTCTTCTAAGATCCTCAACTTCCATCTTCCCGCAACAATATCTACGTCTGGCATCTAGGATGCAATCAGATCTTCGTCTGATATACTCAACTACAACAAAATTCTTCATCAAGTTTCCTCAGGTACAACAATATCTTACGCAGGTATCCTCAGCTTCAATAATCTCTTCGTCTGGTATCATCAGCAATGACGATATTTTGGAGTGGCTTCCTCAGCTAAAACAATATTTTGGTCTGGTATCCTCAGCTTAAACAATGTTTCGTCCTCTATCCTCAGTATCGACAATGACTGGTATTGATTCTCCAGCTACAATAACATCTTCGTCTTGTATCTTCAGCTACAACAATATCTTACTCTGGTATCCTCTGCTACAACAATATCTTCGTCTTGTATCCTCAGTTACAAAAATATTTTTGTCTGATATCCTCAGCTACAACAATACTGTAAACCAACTTATTTTCGCGAGCGATTTACTTTCGCGACTTTCGCGTGCCTGAAAATATCGCGAAAATAAATCGTCGCGAATAGTTCATATCCTTATACAAAAGCATTAACAGAAATAGAAAATCGCGAAAATTAATCTCCGCGAACTTCACCAGAAGGGACAAAACGCGAAATAAAGTAGCCGCGAAAATAAGTTGGTTTACAGTATCTTCATCTGATATGCTCAGCTATAAAAATATCTCCATGTGGTATCACCACCTACAACAATATAATCGTCTGGTATTGTCTATCATCCTCAAGTACAACAATATCAACGTCTGTTATTCTCAACTACAAAAATATTTATGTCTTGCTTCGTCAACAACAATATCTACGTCTGGCGTCTACAACTGCAACAATGTCAATGTCTGGCATCCTCGACTACAAGATCTTCGTGTGGTATCCTCCGGTACAACAATCTCATCGTCTGATAGATATCCTCAACAACAACTTGTCTTGGTCTAGTATCATGAACTACAACAATATATTCTGGTATCCTCAGCTTCGACAATATATTCGTCTAAGATCCTCAACTTACGTCTGGCTGCAACAATAACAACAATATCTACTTCTGTCATCTACAACTGCAACGATATCTTCGTCTGGTATCCTCAACTACAACAATATCTTTGTCAGGTTTCCCCAGCTACAACAATATCTTCATCTGGTATTCAAAGTTACAACAGCATTTCGTCTGGTATCATCAGCTACAACATTTTCGTCTGATAACGTCAGCTACAACAATATCTTCGTCTGGTATCCTCAGCTACAACAGTATCTTCGTCTTGTATCTTCGGCAATGACAATATCTTGGTGTGGATTCCTCAGCTACAATATTTCCGTCTGGTATCCAAAGCTACAATATTTTCTTCTGGTATCCTCAGCTACAACAATATTTTCTTCTTGTATCCTCAGCTACATGTATATTTTCGTCTGGTTTCCTCAGCTACAACAATATCTTATGGTATCCTCACCTACAAATTACCATATCCTCGTCTGGTAACTCAGCTACGCTATATCTTCATGTGAGATTCTGAACTATAAAAATATCTACGTCTGGCTGTTAAATTGACTCTTGATGTCTTATAACAGAATTTCATATGTAAGTATTGCAATGTAAAAGCTAGTATATCATTATTTCACTTGGAGCAGTTACTGGCATGGAAATATAATTCAATTATTTTCATCTATACAGTTGATTTTTTTAATCATTAAATTTATTCCTGAATATTTTAATAACGAGTATCAGTTTGCAACTGCAGTAAAGGCTACCATACATGTGTAAATAGATCCCCTTTGTCGTGGCACTCATCAAAATTATTGTCACTGTAGCCATAGAATTCTTGCTTTTTTGTGTATTGCAATTGTTTGTCGTAACTCACAAATACATATACATTCTCGGCATAATCATTGCCATATTCTAGAAAGCTTTCATAGTAATTTCATACACTATTCAATATTCATCTTTTGCATTCATTCGCAGTAGTGTTTGCCATTTAATTTTCAGCTTTGCCATTCTGAATAAGTTAACAGATTTGAAGTTTATTTTAAATTTTTTAGGATGGTCACTCCACAGGCCTTGTATCTTTTGTAAGATCTTCATGCTTCTCTTATTTTATCCATTAAGTAATAATTATGATTTATAATTTTTTAATCAGCTGAACAAAAAAGAATGGCAACACCGAGCAAAACTAGAAGAACAGATGACATAAAAGACGTAGAAACCACTATCAAATATATAACAGATACCAGAACAGACTCTGCTTTATATCAACTTTCCAGAAATGAAACAAAAACTGCTGTTGAAAGTTTAAAAACAAAAAAAAACGTCTGATTGCGGCCTGTTGCCAAAAAGCCGGTTTTCTAATAGAGAAATTGAATACTGAGTACAGCGCAACAATTCAGAGAAACAATTCTTTGGTTACCCGAGAACTTTACCTACATAGGGACAATATCAAACTCGGGAGACCGAATCAGTAAACTAAAGATTTAGATCTTACTTTTTGTGATAATCTTTTCAGTGAAGAATCTGAAACCTCAGTGCTTGATGTGGATATATCAACAAGTTATAAAGAAATTATTTCTGAATCAGCAACAGCAGACAATGATACCACTGAAACTGCTCCTGCACCTACATCTACCCTAGAACCTTTGGCTTCCCCAACGCCAAATGACAATTGACAATTTTCGTATTCAATTAGTATATATTAGTTGAACATATTATTTTTCTAGTATAGCTATATAATCTTCAGGAATTGCCAGAGATGCATTGAACACTGATTGTGTTGCCTGTAATCACATACATAGTTGCGACATATAAGGATCACTATGCATCAACTTGTGTCCATCAAAATCTGTCATAGGCATCACAATTTGTCCCATTTTTCTCAGGAACCACAAATCCAACTTTTCTGCAATTAAGCATGCAACATCAGTACGAGGACCTATACCATGTAACAGATTGGCATCTTTCTAATGCACACATCTTGCTCCAGTTTGAAGAAGGTAAGTTATTTTTATGCTCCCGGATCTGTAGATCGGGTTATATTGTTTTTGCCCTGTCTGTCTGTCCGCAACTTTAACCCGGTTCATAACTTTTAAATCAGGAGTGATAGGATCTTCATAAGCTCAACACCATTGTGTAAATTTCACTAAGGTCAGGTCAAAGCTCAAGGTCACAGAAGTCAAAATCTATATTTTGCTATGGCTCGTGAATTACACTTGCTAGAGGCTTGATATACTATATATATACTGAACAAAAAAAAGAAACGATTATCAAAGGAGTAGGGGCGATAAGGGCCGTATTTGGCCTGAAAAATAAATTTGGTTGAATTGTTAGAATTTTCTCATTGAAATATTCTGTAGGTATGTCTTTTCAGTAAACAGTAACAGTTCTCAAATATTGATGTATGATTGCCGAGTTTTTGAGTGTAAAAGAGGGGACAAATTGAAGATTTTGTCGAAAAATGAGAAATTTAATGACCACCTTTGACTACTTTTTTCTGTATAGAAAAAAAAGAGCACATGCAAGAACCACAAAAATATTTATATGAGAGATTAAAGTCATTTGTACCAATAAGTTGGCAAAATTTCTAATTGGTTCTTGAATGTGCTCGATATTTCCGGTCAGGAAAACTGTACAAAAATCTGCCAAATTTGGTATATTTCTATGAGAATTCTCAAAAGTAGCCTTTTCATGACGTCAGAACTGTACCTTTTGTGACGTCATTGGTTCCAGCTTTGGTATCTTTTTCTGTAAATAGGATCTCAATTTTTGAAACGAACATAAAATAAAATCTTGAGGTGCAACTTAGAAATTCACTGGAATCTTGGGTCAAATCAACCCCTTATCTCACCTTGTCCTTTCGAAATGTCCAAGCTAAAGGTTCGGCTTTGAATTTTGGACTGTATTCTTCTAAACACGCTAGACTGAACATCCTTCATTGGATTTTAAAAACTTTGAAATGTTCATCAGAATAAATGTGGTATTCAGCTTAGTATGATGAGATGTATTGTGTATCTTAATTTCCACCAGGTGTTCTTCAACTTCCGGTTCGGCAGGGTCATTTGTGTCCTATGGACATATTTCTTCTAATTTCACTTCAAAATGATAACTTTTCATATTGCACAGGAGATATATTTTGTACTGAAGTTGTCAACTTCTTGTATGGATTTATTAGATTAGCTCATGTGGAACTTGAGAAGTAAAGCTGGAGAAAAGAAGAAAGGTTACAATTCTAGAAGTAGCGAGATGTTTGTCATTCTAACATGGTGAAAATAAATTCAATCAAGTTTCAATTAGCACAGGTGTTTACTAGGAGCACAACTTTGTTAACAGCAATTCCTCAAACATAGTGACCCATTGGACTGATAACGGAAATTATTATACTTTACTATAGAAACTATTGTAAAAATAATATTTATATTTCTACAGGTAATAGCGTGTAAGCCAAATAACTGTTCGGGGAAAGTGAGCGTAGGCAAAATAACGGTTCCGGAAAGTGCACGTAGGCAAAATAACTAATTTGAATAAGGCGCACTTTAGCACGTCGAACAAATAATGGTCGTCAAGTCAGTGTAAACGTAAACAAACATGGATGTCAATCGGTTCGGCTAAAGCACTGACAGGGAAACTGCAGCGATTCCAGATGAAAAACAACATCATATATCCTAATCATTCGTACAGCAGTATGCTCTTTCTACGGATAAAAACCCCGGAGTTAGATAGTTACTGTATTGGTCTATTGGAGAAAGTGGCAAATCTCATAACAATTTTTTAGAGGAACTTGCTCACGGTCTAGAAAAAACATATTTGTTAACTATCAACTGCAGATTTCTCAGAGATTTTTTTAATAGTTAATTAATCTGTTTTCTTCCTGGAAGGGAGCATGTCCCTGTGATGAAAGCCAATACTAACGCATGATCAAATATTAAAATCATTCATTTTGGTTTTTTAGAAATTTTTCCAAAAAAAATTAGATATTGATATAATCAGACACCCTTTTCAGTTTTTAGTTCAGTATAATAAATGTAAATATAATAAATGGCCTTTAATTGACTTCAGATAATATCCAAAATTATTTAATCTCGAAAAGGTTATTTTTCCTCAGTCCTTCAGACCTCGGAAAAATAACCTTTTCTTGATTAAATAATTATGGATATTATCCTCAATTAAAGGCCATAATTGTATATCATTTTGTAATTTGCGTGACCTAGATAATATGATTCAGCTTACATATGCCTCCTGTTGGTCATCTATAAAGTCATCTTAAGCCTATCATTGCTCAGTGAATGGAGATTTTCTGAAAAATTCTCTTTCTGCTTGTATAGGTAATTTTTTTTTTAATGCTTACTTTTGTGCAAGGAAGATAATAAGTTAAAAGAAAAAAAATACCTGTACAAGTAAAATAAATTTACTTGGATAAGTGGGATCCTTGAGTGTCCTTCTATGCAATATGTACCTTCAGCGGGCAATGAGGTAAATTAAAAATAAAAATATATGTTGCGAGACAGCTTAATGTCATATAAATTGGACAAAATAAGAAAGTTTGTATAGCTGTCGTGCATGGAGAACAACAAAATAAAAATAGCCAATAAAACTAAAATCTAAAAAATATATATACAAGAAAGAAAAGGCCCAAATTTTCGGAGTTAACTCCTTTAGCGAGGGTGAAAAATGAACAGGACATCACCGTGGACCAGAGACACGTCTCACTTCTGTTGTCTCCAACTAAAACCCTGTAATAAGAGCCTTCATAGAAAAAAATGTTTAAGGTTAGGTGTATACGCAAAAATAACTTAAATTCTCCATCTAGGTATGTTTTTGCTCAAGATCTTGCAAAAGGGGGGGATTTCTTCTCCTTTTCTTTGAAGGAATAGAAGGTTGCTAGATGTACTTTAACAGCCCCAATTTTCTCAATATTTTCTATTTGGGGCCTAATTGCAGTCTATTTGCATAGGTTCGTCCAGAGGCTCACAGGAGCCTGTATCGCTCACCTGGTTTTCATTTGCCACATTCATGCTAACATTGTAAGTTATACAGCTGAACTTCAGTCTCTCCAACTTCGGTAGTTCAAACACAACCAATATCTTGCAGTGTATTTATTTTATTTTATTGGTTTCTTATTTAATCCATTTTATTTTCCATAATTTCACTCTAGGAAGTGAGATCACAAGTGACATCGTCAA
Organism: Modiolus philippinarum; assembly: GCA_002080025.1. Classification (NCBI taxonomy): domain Eukaryota; kingdom Metazoa; phylum Mollusca; class Bivalvia; order Mytilida; family Modiolidae; genus Modiolus; species Modiolus philippinarum. The sequence goes on from MJUU01022647.1 coordinate 21,568, forward strand.
GTTAACATTGTAGGTAAACGTCTCCGCATATCAACATGGAAAACGTGCAAAATATGAGCGAACTGATCTACATAATTAAAGCAATAACTAATCCTTGATTCTGACTATTGGTATATACTGGGACTAATATATCTAGCGGGACTAGCAACATGCACATTATTCAATTTCTGTGTCTTTGCAGAATTACCTGTAATTTTTAGTTTTCCTCAACGAAGTTGATGGGGACTATTGGATCAGCCCCGGCGTCCTCGTCCTTGTCCGCATTTAGGTTCATGTTAGTAACTATGCAGAGTAGGGTCATCAAACTTTGCATGCATGTGCATTAATTAGGTCCCTATGACCGATTTTCTTTTGCTTGATTTGCTTGCATTTCAATTTACATCCAAGTTCATATCTCAGTAACTTAAGATCATCTTACTTTGCATATACATGTATCTCTGATGGTAGGTCAGCATCCAGGCTGATATTCCTGATTGTCCATGAATACAATCCGCAAAATTACAGTGCAAATAAAGATGTTGTTAACATCGTCCGACCAGTTTTAATTGGGAATTATAAGGATGAAACAATTTTCAGTAGGGTATGCATGTATAAAGTATTGCAGGTCACTCACAAACTTTACATAAAGTCTTTCAGTTTGTGGGTGAGCTGACTTAGTACATAGATAATTTCCTAAAAATGAGTGTTTAATCCTCTACAAACAAGATATCGGTTTTGCTTTGCAGTTTACATATTTGTGAACATAATTAACTTAATAGAAGAGTCATCATATGCTAGATTCGAAACATGATGTTTAATTGGATTTTGATTTTAAAGTTATGGTATAATTTCATGTGACTTCTCCAATAACAATATTACTCATATTTATTAATATTCCTTAATTCTACTTATATTTGTTTCATTATTTTATTCAGACAAAACTTCTTCACTTGAGAAGAAAATATGTTCCAGATGCCAACCAGGAGGAAGTCTTAAGGGTTGGATTTAGATTTGCTTCCAGAAAGATGGTGGACTTTAGGTCCCAAACCAAAAATAAAGTATTTATTTAAGAATTAAAGACAGCTATTAAATTTCATTTGATAATTTAATACATAAAAATATGAATACTTGCAATAAAAGAGTTTAAAACACAATTCAAATATTAAATTTAATGTTCAAAAAAATTAAATCTTTCAGTTGGGTAGAAACAAAAAAATGATTCAATCAACTAATAAGACTGAGTAAAATACATGACGCAAAATTCTGTTCAATACAATATACATTTGTTCGGGCTGATATTGGGTTTTTCGGGCGATATCCATGCAGGTCAATATATGTATCACCCCATTTATTTGTCAATTGAGAATATACTTCAGACATTTAGACTTGTATTTAAATTAATAAATCTGAAAACGTAGTATGTATGGTAATCGGCATATTTGGCCGTTAAATTTAATACCCTTGTATTTGATAAATATAGGAAATATAGAGCGCATGCCTGTGCTAATAAGCACATGCAAATGTGGCAACTTAATTTACTATCTATATATCAAACAATTTCATTGCACAAGCATGCGCTCTGTGCTTCCTGTGCTAAAAAATTACCAAGAAATGACAAAAATTGTTGATTTTTTGGTAAATCTGGAGGAAGTATGATCTTTGTGACGTCACAATCAGGATTTGATAACGTTACTGCACCAATTCACTTGAGTTTTGCTTTAAGCAATATATCAACTGTAATATACTGATTAAAGTTTAAAGGGAAACTCCGATTGATTGATTGATTAGTTAGAGTTTAACGTCCAATGAGCAATATTTCAGCTATATCAGGACGAGAACAAGTTAATCAATTCAAAACAAATTGTAAGTAAAAGAAGAAAGAAATAAAGGTGGAAGGGACAACCGGGGCAACGACTTTTGATTGCCACTGGAAAAGGGGAGAAATGGGTAGGGGCAGGAAATTTAGCCTTCTATACGACACCCAGTGCGTCTGCTCTCTTTAGAGAAATATAGAAGGGGTCTTTATACTGCAGAAACTCCGATTGAAAATATTGCTATATTTAGGGCCAAATGTGCCTCTTAGTTTACATACTCCTTTACTGGGCTATAATTATTTATTTTGGAGCACAATTATATTATATTTGTTTATCTTGCATTGGTCTGAATAAGTATGATAAACGTTTAACTCAGTGGACCTACAAAATTTGCATGATGTCACATCTTTGACATAAAACATTATCTTCAAATTAATCAGAAGTATTTCCTACTTTTTTAACAACTAGTAGATTTTAAATATGGATCCTTGTTGAAATATCAATTCTACATTCTCACATAATAAATACACCACACATATATTGAACAATGTCACATCTGCAGGTGCACAGGGTTATCAGCCTGGGGTATATATGCAAATACGAAGTATTTCTGATCAGAATGCATTAAAAATGAAGTAATTAAAAAGCACTACAATCAAATAACCTGGTTTTTTAAGATGTTTTCATTAAATAAAATTACAAGGATGAGAGTTATATAATTACACTGGTGGTAAATATGGAATCTGGGACATATTTTGTTTTTGATACAGACTATATCACGGCTGTATCAAGTGCCGGGATCAAGTGAGCCTGTTAGGACAAGCTTAAGCTTGATGCCTTAAACAGAAATAAATCTGTATCAGAGAAAAATATTTCCTATATTTCTTTTATCGGATCTGTAAACCGATAAAAAAATTGAATAAGCTGAAATTTCTATTTTAGCACAGTTAATCTGTTGTTTATTGCAATAGTTTATATACGTGCTTCGTTTAACATATTATTCCTTTTTTTGAAATTTTAGGGTCACGGGGAATCTCTTCAGAACATCTCTGCCCTGACCATTACCTCATATTTAAGACGCTTCGTGCCTTAGCCTAACCTAGCTGGGAAACCCCCGTGTACCAAAGTATCTCATCGTTGTAATTCACCGTTTCTTCCTATATCAATTTCATTGAGAAAGGTTTTAAACTTTTTATCTGTTGTTATCTTGTGGTAACATCATAAATGTGTTTCATTTGTACAACCAGAGTCTGATGTGAATAACTACGTTGCCTCAGTCAATCACAGTCAGCTGGTAATAAAGAGGCAAATTCATACATAGGACCGAATCAAAAGCATGTAAGAGTAAAAAATTATGTTTGTTAATTTACATCAACTTTGCCATGAAATATTTAAGCATTCAAAATCACTTTTCACAGAAAAAATGTTAGCTGGTGTTCAGTGTTTTTTCAGATTTGAAGGAAATATTTGCTTTGGGAATGTGAACAGTTTGCTAATGTTAGGTTGGCTGCTGCCGGTGATAACATAATGAAAGGTTTTGATAAATACCTTCCTTAAAAATGAAGTCAAGTCAAATTTTTAAACAACTCCTTCACAATTTATTAGCGTGGAAGCTATGTTTATAATACACCGATTGTTACAATATGTACCAACAACGTCAAATACTTGTTTTGCTTTTTAGTAAACGGCCAGTCGAAATATTATTATTTTGTCTTTCTCTGTTCATTGAATAATTGATTATGTCAGATTATATACATTTGTGCAATATCCATTTTAACCTATAGCAAAAATGATTTCTTTATTATTTGATTGATTGATTGATTTGTTAAACCCAACAACTTCTATAAATTTAAAAAAAATATTTGTAACTTTTTGAAGGCAGCTTTTGCAGAACGGGAACACCCCACTGTTCACTGATTATGTACACATTTAAAGAATATCAATTATTTCATGATACCGTTAATTTAATCTTCACTGAAAATTTGCCATGTTTATGTAATGTTCACTGTAACTATGTCATGTTCATGTAATGTCTATATTATATTTATGTTTGGATCACGCCTCTTACGTGCTCTTTCCAATAAATATTTGAATTTTCGTATTTCAGCTATATCAAGACGAGAACAAGTTTGTTAATAAATAATTACTTTGGGGTATGGAAAGGGCCATGGGACGGGAAATTCTGACTGCCACTGGAAAAGTAGGGTGAAATCGTCAAGGGCGGGGAATTTAGCCTTGTAGCCGATCACCTACGGACCACCCCAAAAAAGAGCTTGCTACAAGGGTTCTTTAACGTGCAGGAAGCGTGGCATTTCTTCCAACACGTGGACCTGAGTTTACATCCCATCCGAAAGATTGGTTGTGTATTTATTAATCCCGCACAACCACGGAATGGGTCCTATTTCTATATCCCGGGACCCTCGGGGTCAGCCTCCGTTTAGGAGGGGTCACACCCCACAAGCCGGAGATACTAGGTCCTATTTCTATATCCCAGGGTTCCCTCGGGTCCTCTGTTAGAAAGACTCATACTCCAAGCTCAGAGGATGCTGCGGGCCTATTCATAAGCCGGCGGCTTTATTATTATTGCCGTTTTTTCAGTTGAATTTCGTAGGTACTCCAACGAAGAATTTTTATGCACATTTTGATGATTTATCAATTTTCAATGTACAAAAACACAATGATGACATGATGCATGAAGACGTACGTTAAGTTTTGTATTTAAATTACAACCTATACTTTTATTAATACAAAGTTTCAAATAGATTCATGAATGCACGTAGGTGCACGGCAATTTTAACCTTAACGTGTTTTTTGCAGTTTTCTCGAATTTCGGTCCTAATTAATCGTAAATAGTGGTCAAAGCGTCGTAACTCCAAATAATTTCTCCTTAGCTCTTATGGAACTGGTAAATGCGAAGAAAATAAAATACCGGAAGTGGACTTATTTTAATTTTTTAATGATGTTAATTTATCTTAAATCTTAATTTTTTGGAGATTAAAAGTTTAATGTCTGATTACTGAACCAGATAGCTATCTTTTTGCACCGTTATATTCATTCAATTCGAACATTCAATTCTTTTCATCGAGATGACTACACAGATAAAAAATTTCGCTATAGATAACAAAATACCGAAGTTACTGTTAATTTGGTGTCTGCATATGCGCATTTCGACTTATGTCTGTTCAGTGCAGATAAAAATCAAAACATCCATAAACCGAAATACTTGTAGAACTGATAGAGAACAAGTATAGTTGAATGAATACCGAATCAACAATGAAGACCCTATAACCCAAGAAATACGCTACAATTAGTATTGTACTTGGTGATGAATTAATATGCCGATGATATGTCACATTTGCGTTACACATGTAAAACATAGTATGATATTGTATTATAGAAATCGGCATTGTGCTCATATGTATAATAGATTCGCATAGTTAACGTCCACATGCACTTAGTAAACAAGTATATATTAAATGAGTACGTATGAGTTTCGAATACGAGTAATTGCAAATGAGTAAGCCTGGGTTTGTGAGTCCATGGACTTCAATAGATTTTATTTTTTTCAGTCATGATCACCAAGGTAAAAGGCCAAAGGTGTCCCCCCAGCAATTTTTTTCTTTGTACCATCATTGTGTGTGGTTTGGAATTTTATTCCACCAAACATTTATACCAGTGGCTAAAGGCCAAATTTCGTAAAAGGCATGACATAGCTGAGATCATTTTAAAACTAAGAGTTCCTCACGTGAAAAAATTATTAGCTCCAAAATCAAAAGAATGGAAAGACAACAAAGCTATGCTGATGAGTGACATTCTGATGTTAAAATTTGTTTAGTGTGCGCAATTTAGAGACGGGTTATTATCAACAACAGGATTTATTGACCATTGTGTGCCAGATATGTTTTGGCAAACGGGGACTAAAAGTTGTCTGTGTAAAAATGTTTTGGACTGTTATTGTTATTTTTAAGGAAGGGGACGCGGGTTATTAGAAATTGTATGTCGACATTTATAGTATTTAATAAATTTTTCTCAGTTTTGTGTTGTTTTTTTTCAGATGTTTTACAACGTACTTGTAGTTTGCCATTCCTTCATCCGTCATCTTGATGAACGCATCCAGAAAAACACTCATATGGTACAATCCTCAAAACACACACACACCAGAAATACACCTGTTAGGGTCCTTATGCACGGTATCGGGAGAAAGGGGGGGGCAACTTTGAGACTCTTCTAACTTTAACCTGTTTTCATATTATAACGCACGGGTTTTAATATGTGTGATAGGGGGAAATGATATAGGCGAGAAGGGTTACCGTCAGGAAGCCTTGAAGGAGCGGCTTGAGCAACTATACTGGCACTGTCAGCAGCACCGTTGCCAGTTAGTTGTAATGCCCCTCTAGCAGAGGTTTTAATCGGAAGCCAAGATGGTCGGTCCCGAAGTGTACAAGCCCAGACAGAAAGAACTGCACAAACTCTACTATTCCAAGAAGCGCGAGTGGCAAAATTTTCATTTCTTCCCCGACAGGAATAGTACCCGTCGGGATATCTTCGCTGGGGATGGCGTCCATCCCACCGATTACGGATATCGCAAACTTTGTGATACTCTAAGTAGGGCACTGGGTTGATATCAGGATAGGAGTGGGGATTTGTACTTTTTGTAGGTTTTTTGTTACGGACTTGAAAACGTATAATATTATTCATATTCTTCAATTCTTTTTGTGATTCGTATGAACAGAAATTGTTTCTTTAAAATCTGTTTTTTGGTAATTCTAATTAAACTTTAATATTTCCATTATTCGAGTTATTTAAAATATCTACCCATTACGACCAGATATGACGTCACAATCCCGTGCATATGATTATTTATGTAATTGAAAAAAAAAATCAAAGTCAAAGCATGGAATGCTGTTAAGGCAGGTTCCTGGGTATTCCCAGAAGTCCTGTAATTATTACTGTTTTGCCGAAATCTTGGCATGTAATTTTTTCAAGAATTAAAATCCAAAGTTTTCCTTCCCGGTTTGGTTCGTCTTTTCAGTTCTTGTATGGGTTGTAGGCGATTTAGTTTAAACTCTATTTACATTCTATTGCATTGTTCCTCTTTGTTGGTACATGTAAGTATTCCATGTTACAGTCGATGGCTTGATTAATGTTGATATTTCTAATTTTGTCATGTTATCACTTTGATGACTACATGTTTTTGACTGTGATTAAAACAATTACTTGTTTTCATGATTCTGTTTACATTGATATTCACAAGAACGAGATCTGAAGGAACCACCTTTAGAGGATGTTACTCATAACGGCCTTATCACAGGGGGTGGGAATTGCTTCCAACCTAGAAAAAAACTTTTTACTATCAAACGTTTTTTTGTAGGCCTTAGCAAGTCCCTGTGGCCTTATCTGGGGACAACACCTTCCAAAACATATTGAATGGGTTGAAGACTTTTTCTTATGATGTTAGAGCATTCCATATTTGTATTTTTTATCTACATCAGTTTCTTTTTTTCTGTTGGAGGAAAGCACTGGACGCCGAAATGCTTGTAGCCACTTATAATTTTGTAAAGGTTATAACTTCTACTTCTACTTCTACAAATTTGCGGCCACCATCAAAACACTGATTATTCTGCCATTTTTTGGATGCGCATGTAAAAATTTTCCTCAAATTTAGATCACAATAAATCAAGTGCTATACATTTAGACTATATACCATTTGCATACAGTGATGATTAAAAACAGTTATCCATCAGGGCGAACAGAACCGGATTCATGGTGTCAGAATGTAGATCTAGAACTAGATCTACTATGAAATAATATGTATAATTTTATCAAGTCCCTCATGAGTTTTCAACTGACGTTTTATATTTGACTTTCAAGATCTAGCATGGAGTGTTTTCTTATATCTGATTACGATTTAACTCTGGACATGACGGATGACAACGTCTTGCCTTCGTGAACGTGTTCTTGGCGCAGTATACTAACAGATTTCATCCCTCAACGTGAAAAATGAATTTTTTCAAAAGAAGGAATCACAGCAAGTGATGAAAATTCAGCAAGCGAGCGCTTCCCCCTGTTGTAACAAATCAGACTCGGTGACAGTTTGGGACCTTCCTGATCCAGTACAAGTGTTGTACTTGATTACGCTTGTGATTAGGAACGCCGTCAGAGATAAAGTTTAAACCTTCCGTGCTTCATTGTTGACATAATTGAATTATTCTTAAATTTACTTGTATTGGAAGTATTCCGTAAAGAACATTTGCTGTAATTACGGATTATTTTGAAACTTATTTGACCCTTATTTACAACAGCGTATGTCATACAGGCGTAATTAAGTATGGCCATTAATAGATAAAACAACGCGCCACCTGTCGGGACATTAATAAACAAAACTTAAAAGAAAACGAAGCTACGGTTTGGTTGATCCTTTTTTAAGTAAAGAAGAAGTCAATGTAACCATTAAAAGGTTCAAATTCATATATTTTGAGAAATAGACACATTTTTACGAGTTACATCAGCGAAAGTAGAAGTTACTATGTATTCATTCATAAAAACTTGTAAAATCACAGCGCGCCACTGGAAATTTTTCTGAATGAACCGAATCGTGAATTTCGAATGTCAATTAAAGTCCTCTGCTATTAAAAAACATTGCATCTTTCAAAAGATATTAAATAAATACAATACACACATAAAACGATGCAGTTGATCATGAAATGGACACTGTATCGCCAAATGAATGGATTATTTTTTTGTTCCTTCGTATGAATAACTGGTAAGCCGTACGCGTTTTTTGACGATAGTCTTTATCATTTGGGCTCTTTTCATATATAGGAGTCTCCTAAATGTAAGAGCCTGGTTGAAATCGACTAGTTTCAAGATGGCTCTACACAACAGCTAGAAGGCAGAGACCCTGCCTTAACTAGATTTGTAATTGCAAGCACCCCAGATGTCACCCCAGACTCCCCATTCGATGATTCCACATTATTCGCATTGTCAAAATCTACCTAGAAATCAATTTTCGTCGAAATCCGACAATGTTGAAATTTTGACGTATTTCGGCCGCAATCTTGGAAATGGCGGCCATGTTGAAAATTTTTAACGCATTGTGAAAAACTTCAGATGGTGTTCCAACTTTGTGCAAAGTTTGAAAACAATTGGTCCAGCCCTTAAAAAATAATTGCTCGGACAAGAATCAGTGGAAGAATAAGAATAATAATAATAATTAACTAGATTTGCAATTGTAAGTAATAGCCGATTTCACCCCAGACAACTTATTCGATGATTCCATGTTGTTCGCGTTAAAATCTATCTAGAAATCAATTTTCGTCGAATTCCGAGAGTGTTGAAATTTTGACGGCCATCTTGGAAATGGCGGTCCTTTTCAAAAATTTTAAACACACAGCATACAACTTCAGCTGGTGATCCAACTGTGTACCAAGTTTGAAATCATTCGGCCCAGCCATTTCAAAATAATCGCTCGGACAAGAATTATTGGAAGAATAAGAATAATAATAATAATAATCAGAAGAAACGTAGAATAACAACATGTCGCCCCGACTACGTCTGGGGTGACATAATAATCAGAAGAAACGTAGAATAAAAACATGTCACCCCCACAAAGTCTGGGTAACATAAAAAGTAATCAAGAGAAGAGAAAATGCTTCCTATACAGACACTCATCAACTTTATTCATTTGTGGAGAGACTAAATACTATTATTCAAATGTATTCATGTATATGTTAAAGCATGTATGAATATATCCATCTTTGAAAAGACTGAAGGTCAAATTATTTTTCAATTGCAGGTACCATATCCCTACATTTGTTTATATTCAACTGACTTCTTATTTATGATTGTTAAGAAATTATACAGGAATCAAGGTAATTACTTTTATTTAGTCATATCAGAACACGCCTTTTCGGCAATGAGTGTCAATGTGTCATATTTCTTATTTCATGGTACTTTTTATGCATATGTTAATATATTATACATGAGTCTGACAATGTAAGTCGTATAACAGCTTCAATGTTCAGTTAATATAATATAGATATCAAATACCGAAGTTACTGTTAATTTGGTGCGCATTTCGACAATTTATGTCTGTTCAGTGCAGATAAAAATCAAAACTTCCATAAACCGAAATACTTGTAGAACTGATAGAGAACAAGTATAGTTGAATGAATACCGAATCAACAATGAAGACCCTATAACCCAAGAAATACGCTACAATTAGTATTGTACATAGTGATGAATTAATATGCCGATGATATGTCACAATTGCATTACACATGTAAAACATAATATAATATTGTATTATAGAAATCTGCATTGTATTCATATGTACAATAGATTCGCATACTTAACGTCCACATGCACTTAATAAACAAGTATATATGTAAATGAGTACGAACGAGTTTTGAATACGAGTAAATGCAAATGAGTAGACTGAGTTTGTGAGTCCGTGGAATTCGATAGATTTTATTTTTTTTCAGTCATGATCACCAAGGCAAAAAGGCCAAGGGTGTCCCCTCAGCAACTTTTTTCTTTGTACCATCATAGTGTGTGGTTTGGAATTTAATTCCACCGAACATTTATACCAGTGGCTAAAGGCCAAGTTTCATAAAAGGCAGGACATAGCTGAGATCATTTTAAAAACTAAGAGTTCCTCACGTGTAAAAATTATTAGCTACAAAATCAAAACAACAAAAGAATGGGAAGACAACAAAGCTATGCTGATGAGTGACATTCTGATGTTAAAATTTGTTCAGTGTGCGCAATTTAGAGACGCGTTATTATCAACAACAGGATTTATTTACCATTGTGTGCCATATATGTTTTGGGGTACGGGGACTAAAAATTGTCTGGGTAAAAATGTTTTTGCACTGTTATTGTTATTTTTAAGGAAGGAGGTCGCGGGTTATTAGAAATTGTATGTCGAAATCCATAGTATTAAATAAATTATTCTTAGTTTTGTGTTTGTTTTTTTTTTTTTCAGATGTCTTTCAACGTACTTGTAGTTGGCCATTCCTTCATCCGCCATCTTGATGAACGCATCCGGAAAAACATACTCACATGGCACAACCCTCAAAACACACACACCAGAAATACACCTGTTAGGGTTCATATGCACGGTTTTGGGGGAGGGGGCAACATAGACTCTTCTAACTTACATCATTTTCTTTAACCTGTTTTCATATTATAACCCACTGGTTTTAATATGTGTGATAGGGGAAATGATGTAAGCGAGAAGGGTTACCGTCATGAAGCCTTCAAGGAGTGGCCTGAGCAACTATACTTGCACTGTCAGCAGCACCGTTGCCAGATAGTTGTCATGCCCCTCTGGCAGAGGTTTAATCGGAAGCCAAGATGGGTCGGTCCCGTAGTGTACAAGCCCAGACGGGAAGAAGTGTACAAACTCTACCACTCCCAGAAGCGCGAGTGGCAGAATTTTCACATTTTACAAGTAATTAACTTATTAATAGTTGTCCATTCAGAATCCAAGTCCTTTGTTCTAACTGATGCTTGTCTTAATTTGGCATTCCAGCGTCATCTCTTCAGCAGCAATGCAGGTTTTTATTCCCAGGAAAATTTAACTGAAATTTCGCTAAAACTCGAGATTCACATTAATATCTACATTATATATAGATTTTTGTTATTTTTGATCGATCATTCCTTTCTACGTGTCCCGTCTTGGAACTTGTTAACCGCTCAGGAGATGAAGAAGTTATGAAGAATTATATCGATAAAGCAGAAGACTTCGTACGTGTGTACTGGATTGCACGTTTAGATTTTGCAACATGTTGTCATGAATGTTATTTTTGCAGTGAAAAAAACTGCAACGCCTGTGTATCTTCAATTGCACGATCAAATTAACATCTACCCCGAATAATTTCGTATGAACTTTTCTACCATCGTCAGATGAACTGAAAATTAAACTTGAGATGTACTGAAAATTAAACTTGAGATGTACTGACAATTATATATCATCATAGTTGCTATTGTCGAGATCATTGATGACTATCGTTAACTTTGTTGACTATCGTTTCTACACATTACGACGCTTTACATCTTGGTAGTTTTACTTTTGTAAGTACATAATTTGTCAAAATGGCGGATTGATTGATTGATTGAATATTGTTTAACGTCTACTCAGCAATATTTCAGCTATATCAAGACGAGAACAAGTTTGTTGTTAAATAATCACTTTGGGGTATGGAAATGGCCATGGGACGGGAAATTCTGACTGCCACTGGAAAAGTAGGGTGAAATCGTCAACGGCGGGGAATTTAGCCTTGTAGCCGATCACCTACGGACCACCCCAAAAAGAGCTTGCTACCAGGGTTCTTTAATGTGCAGGAAGCGTGACATTTCTTCCAACACGTGGACCTGAGTTTACATCCCATCCGAAAGATGGGTTGAGTATTTATTAATCCCGCACAACCACGGAATGGGTCCTATTTCTATATCCCGGGACCCTCGGGGTCAGCCTCCGTTTAGGAGGGGTCACACCCCGCAAGCCGGAGATACTGGGTCCTATTTCTATATCCCGGGGTGCCCTCGGGGTCCTCTGTTAGGATGGCTCATACTCCAAGCTCAGAGGATGCTGCGGGCCTATTCTTCAGCCGGGACCGCGCACGGCGGAAAACATGGCGGACCATGACGACGAAATTGCATTCATCTCAGAGGTGGACCGAGTGAAATTGTGAGCATCCACTGTGAAGTTAAGCGATAATACGGCCAGAACTGTTGAAATATGGATTTGATACTATGGAAGGCGTTTCCAGGATCAAGAAAGAAGACATGCCATTTTACTCCATATCCTTTCGTAAAATATTTAATACAGGAGTTTGTCTTTAATTGCAGTGTAGAGTTGGTAAAGCAATTCCCCGTGGTAGAGATGTATGCTCTTTATTTTTCTTAGATATGGTGTACTTGTACATGAGATTATATCTCATGTGTACACTTTGTTCAATTACTATTATCTAAATTTATGTAAATTCTAAAACCTAAGGATTAACTCCATCCATCGTAGTTTTGTCCTTAGCTGTATTTGATATTACTGATTATTCGGATTTCGTTTGGTTTAATGCATTTATAACATTTTTTGAAATTATGGATTTCCTTTGTTTGAGTTATAGTGCTGCTGATGAGGAATTAATTTCCGAAATGGCCATACAGCTGATTACAGTTATTGCAGTTGGATTTAACATATGTGTTATGGTCTCATGTTTATTTACTCCATATCCTTTCGTAAAATGCCAAGGTTTTAAAATTCCACGGGGACAGAAGAAAATGTTGATAAAAGCAGTGCGTAAAACCTTCATGGCGGAGGACGCGAACGGGAAGGGGTGCGCGTCGGTGGATTGAGCTAGTATAGCGGAAAATTCCGGAGGTGACCAATAGCATGGAGGACAATCCTCGGATGCTCCTTCGAGGGAATCCAGAAGTAAGGATCAAAATGGCGGACTAACTTCAAGAGCTCCTTTTTGTGATACCAGAAGAAATCATAATGGCGGAGTTCGTTTTCGAGGTTTTAAAGCCGTAAGGGGATTAACTTACAGAAGGACATAAATTTTACCCCCCCCCTTTCAGGTACAGAACAGTTAAATAGATTTAATGTTCTTTATCGTGGCAGGACCCTCAATTTTCATTAAAGGCCAAGCCTCTCGATCAAAGATTGCAATATTTTGACATTGTTGACTTTATTCACACTTTTCAAAAGTCAAAGTCCGAAGGAGATAACAGAGAGTACAAATGGTGATAGTAAACTAGTTTTACATTCAGGCCCAGCAGCCTAAATAAGAGATACTGTCTGTAACTAAATAATCTATGGCCAATATTGCAACCATGTATATATTATTCAATATTGTCAGTTGGTGATCTTACACCACTTCAAATGCTTGATTATCTAAATTATACTATGTCCATATGGAGGTTAAGTAGTAAATGTGAGTGGGTTTCGGTCATTTTTCTTGATCGAAAATACCGCAAGCTACAAAAACAACATGGTTTTCGATGGGGTATTATGGTCCCATTGATTCAAACAGAGATTTTACAGCCTAAACCTTTAGGCAGTTCTGATTCAAAGCCCAATAACTACTCGGAAGGGCACGTACATGTAAGTGCTTCAAAGCCAAAACAGACAATTTCTTATGCCTCCCACACAGGTACAAGAAAGTCAATTTTAAGTTCAATTTTCGTAAAGGCTATTTTACAGAATGATAACAGATGTAGTTGCTGTTTTTCCACTCTCAGAGTTTACACATGAAGCATAGATGAGCACGGATGGGTTTGGCTGGGACTTCGGAGTAGTTAGGATTTATTTCTTTTTTCCTTTTTACCTGTAAACTGAAACGGTTTCTTCTTTTGTAATCTATCGAAAGAATTTTTTTTTTATATTTCCTATATGGTAATTAGGCCATTTTTTCCAACTAAATTCAATAATAACTCTATACACAAGTTACAACCAACTTATTTAGCGTCCCATATCAAGTAACATGTAAAATAAAAATATATGTTGCGAGACAACTTAATGTTATATACGTTAGACAAAATAAGAAGGTTTGTATAGCTGTCTTGCAAGGAGAACAACAACATAAAAATATGAAATAAAACTAAAAATCTAAAAAATATTCGCACAAGAAAGAAAGGACCCGAATGGAGGGTTTCAACAACTCTCGGCCTACGGCTTTCAAGTTAAAAAGGATTATAAATGTGTATATATTACAATTATAACATCACTGAATGCTAAATTTTCACATAACAAAAACTTTGAAATTACACACGATGTTTCTGTTTACAAAGAACTATACTCAAGCGAATAATGATAGCGTCTGATAAAGAAACCTGAAACTTATCTTCTTATCACCAAAAGAGTTTTGTCGCTTTTGGATGTATAAGTTGCTCTACACACATACAATTTTCGTCAACTGGACAATAGGAAGATAATTAAGGCTGGCCATCTATTTTCCCTTTAAACTTTTTTATTTCATATTTTTTATGTTTAATTTGTATTATTATTTTGAAAATAATAATCATTTTAAAACTGTAATCATCCGCAATGTATTGTATTATCAGTCAAATTTATTATTTGCCATTAGAATTGTGCTCTGCTTAAAAGATTGCATTGACATTGATATTTCGTGATTTTCTTCCCTCAAAGTTTAACTTAAAAGTGACGGATATTTTATAAAAGTAATTTTCTATATGAAAATATATTTGGATTCCCGAGCCTTTTTTCTGTACAATAATAACAAAACAAATATTTTAATTCTAGAAGATAAGATGCTTTTGTGGATCAAGGTGCATAGTTTATACGTTTCAGAGAATACTCTATATATAAAGTTCAAGCAAAATGGTACCAAATTTTAAATTAAAAGTGAGGGATGAAAACATCAACTTATTTTAAATTGAAATATATGTTTAGGAAGAAGAAAAATTAAATTATCTGAAAATAACAAAACAAAAATTTAAATTTTTCACGAAATCGTCGACTGCAATTTGCAATCACAATTACTAGTACTATATAAATCTATATTGTGATAAAGTCGATACATCTGTCATTTGTTGGCGCATGCGTAATTGGGGGGGCAATTTGTGCAATATGACATAATTGACATTCCTGCTGTTCTATTGGAGGGTTTGGTTATAACGTTGAACGAAAACTATGCATTTACAGTTATTTCCATTCTGTAACCATAGATCTTATAATCCGAGAGGAAGGGGACATAAGAATTTTGCAAGAGTTGTACCCTGCTGGCAAAGGGATGGTAAAACCTTTCTTGAGCATCTAATAAAGTTTGAACATATTTGGATTTAGTATTATTTTTTTCATTTTCAATTTTTGATCCAAGACAAGAAAGGCAAGGTTACAATAGGAAAAGTGGAGAGGCAATAATGAAGCCGACTGAGGCTATGAGTCTGATTCTGGGTGGAATGGATCAATCAAAAACAAACATTCCTCATTCCAAAGGCTGGACAAGACCTAAAGTTAGAAATTTTATGTATATATAAACACATGTATTTTTTTTTACTTTCACTAGAGCACTATCAAATGAAAATGACATAAAACTTTTCTTCAACATCAATACTAATCAAACAGTCTATAAAGAGTGGACTTGTTCCATTAATCTCTTCTGATCAGGTCGGATACGGAGTACGTGGTAACGACAGGAAGTACATTAAGCCTGGAAATTAGGCCAGTTTGGAGACTTTTTGCGAATCGTTATTTAAGCCGTCTTGTCTCTTCTTTTTGTGAAGTAGTGTTTGAGCTTTTTCTCTTCTGGAGAATTTTATCATTCATTAAATATTTTGTCCTTAAAATCTACGTTTTTGTAGACTCTAAATTTATGAAATGACAGAGGCAGACTTAAAATTATTACCTGTATTTTAAACTTAATTGTTCAATATATTTGTAAACACAACGACGAGACATAGATATAGTATTCTTTCTTGGACTGTCCCATATTTAAATACAAAAAATTATCCAAAGAATTTAATAATCGAGCACTGGTCAGGGTAGTCAATGAGGGTTCATTGACTTGAAAATTTTACATAAAAAGTAATGGAGACTTATTTGACAGTATTCAGTCCTATAAGATAGGTGTGTTGACAGCATGTAAATGTCAAAAATATTTTACCTGTGTACTGCATTATCAATTTTTTTAAAATGGAGGCCATGTTATGCAAAATAGTGTCACGGAGGTGCATACCTGAGTTGTATTCAGATAGTAGATATATAGCCAGTAAAAATCGACTGAGCTAACGGAATATTTCTTTAGCTCATTCGGTAGCGAGGCTGGCTACGAAGCAAGAGGTCACATTGGCGCTCCAACTAAAAGACCCACAATGGATAGAACAAGAAAACTATCCGAGCACTGGCAGTTGTAGTTTGTGAAGAGTCATGCATACGGCGAGTATGATGACTCTTGGTGGGGGGGGGGGATGTCACGGAGGTGCATACCTGAGTTGTATTCAGGTAGTAGATATATAGCCAGTAAAAATCGACTGAGCTAACGGAATATTTCTTTAGCTCATTTGGTAGCGAGGCTGGCTACGACGCAAAAGGTCCAGGGTTCGATCTCCGGACGAGGAGGCACTGGTAGTAAAACAATGCTGATTTTCATGTACGGACTGACCCCCCGGTCACAATAGCAAAGATCGGTCGATACGTCACTAATTGATATGAATATGCATATATTGGTCACGTGATCACGCCTCGTGCAAACAAATCGATAAAAACAATGGCATCAACGCAAGATTTTCTCAAAATAAATCTAACACAAGACGACGTACCTGGCGCAAATGTGGAAATGTCCAATTAAAAAGATGGTTGGAGTGTCGAGGTATTAAAACATATGGAAAGCGACAAGAATTACTTCAAAGGTGAGCGACCTGTAAGACTACACCTATTTCCTTTGTTAACCACGCATTTCACCTGTAACGACCAAGTTGACAATCAATCGTTGAATTTGTCCTCAGATATGATTGACAGATGACATAAATTGACACACCTTTTATTGACCACCTGTTAAAATAACCAAATTATAGAAAAATACAAAGTCAACAATTTACATCGATTCGACCCGGCCACGTGCCTGTGAAATGAGAGACGCATGTAGAAATAAATAAAATTTATATACGCATTAAAAACAAACTTTATTAATGTTTATGTCGATATTTGTGACACAAACAGAAAAAAAAATACAAAAAGTCCAGAGTGATCGGAATATTGGAAAAGTGGACATCTGTTAATAAAACAGTCAGGGAATAAGTTTATATCAAGAAAAAAAAAACGTTTCAGGAATGTTTTTGTAATGTTGACAATGAATAAAATTTTCTTCGTCAATAAAATTAAGTTACAGTTTCAGGGCTCTATTTAGTCGACTGAAATGGTCGCCTGCGACCAAATATAGCGATTGGCGACTAATTATAAAATTCAGTCGCCAATTGGCCACCACATTGTTACATGTTGACGGCAAGAACGAAAGTCTCATTTTTAATCCATACGATATCGATTTATTTTTTCGTATCTCTTCAACGTTTGAAACTTTAAAGTAACAATATTATGCGTCTTTTAGACAATGTTTCTGATGTGAAGTCGGTAAATTTCTCAAATACTCAAGCTACCGGCTTTTTGATATAATTCAGAAAGTCTTGCAATCTATTGATTGATTAAATATCGTACGTTTTATGTCGAGTGAAGAATGTTTCAGTTGTATCAGAACAATTTCCAGTTTAAAACTTCGATAAAATAACATGGAAAATAAGTACGAAATCAAGGTGGAAGGGATTATCGAGATTGTCATTGGTCGTAGAAAAAGGGAAGAAATGGGTAGGGACAGGAAATTTAGCCCCCATAGCGTTTCGGCAGGATGCTCTCTTTAAAGTTTTTGGAAGTTAAAATGTTACGTTCCATGCATATTTCAACTGTATCATGAAGCAAAAAAGTAAATCAATCCGATATATATATATATATATATATATAAGAAGAATCAAAGGGGGAAGGGACAACGGGTTTTGATTGCAAGTGGAAAAGTGGAGAAATGGGTAGGGGTAGGAAATTTGCCCTTCCTTCCCTGCCCCGGCGAGTCTCTTCTCCTTTGAAAAGTATAGAAGGGGCCTTTATACTGCACGGGGCGTGGCCTTTCTCTTCACACTCTGGCTACAATTGTTTGCTGTCAGGCTTTCCCGGCGAGTCTCTTCTCCTTTGGAAAATATAGAAGGGGCCTTTATACTGCACGGGGCGTGGCCTTTCTCTTCACACTTTGGCTACAATTGTTTGCTGTCAGGCTTTCCCGAATAGTGATGACATTCCCCTATCCACCACTTGGTTTCTGTGGGCGGAGCCCCTGAAAACATCCGATTCTGGTGCTTAATTATTTTATGGAAATAATGAAATCAACAAACAGATTAATGAACTAGACAGGATTGTAACTTTCGGAAATCACTACGCAGTCTAATGTTCAATGATACTGTCCACTAACCAGGGTTCCCACAAGACCGGGAAAACGGGAAAAAGCCGGGAATTTCGTTTGAGGTGTTCCCGGCCGGGAAAAAACCGTGAAATTCCATAAAATTAGAAAAAGACCGGGAGAAAACCGTGAAATTTAATCGCCGAAGATTTTGATTTTAATTTGGGTTAACTCCCTTCGATCATGTGATTTTTCGTCCCCAAAAAAGTTCGTACCCGGAACTTTCGATTCAATGTGTTTAGTATGAAAATAGAATCTAGGTACGAGTATTGATAGTGCCGAACTACTATAAAAAGTCATAGTCTGAATTGCGCTGAACATCACGAGATTTTAACATTGCAATTAAGCGAAGAAAAATCATTAACAAATTATGGGGCGTTTCTCGAATATTATTTGTTTTTCTACTAGTCAGCATGGCGATGCTCGATTATAGCCTTCTCACAATACGAGCACTCTGATCAATAATTGCTTGGGTCAGAACACCCGTGTAGAACATGTCCCAACTGATTAACTACATTTGTACTTCGTTTTAGCGAAAAAAAACGTTAAAAATCTCAATAAATATTCGAAGTCGGTAATGCCTAGACTTGAAATTCCACAGTAGAATCTATTAATTATGTTATATTCACCGGAAAGTGATACACGCGTAGAGCAACAGATAAGCTGCGTATTTGCAAGATTACGCAATTAAAATAAATGAGAACCCAATTTANTTTTTGCCATGTCTTTGGACTTCGATTTTTGTAGTCATTGCTTCCATTGTTCCTTCGGTATTTTACTGCCGTTGTTACACATCTATGAGTTTATGGTCTTCCAATCGTTTAGATTTAATCTGCACTGAAGAGACTTAATTTGTCGAAATGCGCATATGCAGCAAATAAATTCACAGTAACTTCGGTAATTAGTTATTTGGTGCAGCTATACGCATGTGCTAAAAATTATTACTTCCAAAGCGAAAGAAGAGCGTCATATAAGAACAGGGAATCTATCTCCGATAGTGTCAAAAGCATTAAACATTTCTTGCTCTCCTGATAATGAAATTTCTCAAAACAGAGAAAACGTGTCCCATAACATATATTGTGACCTGTTCTCAATCATAGTATTCCAAAACACAAACAATTTATTGGATTTTAGACAGTTATAATCAATCAAATCGGTCTTCCATTATTGCCAACATCATCGGTAAAAATTCAATTATGACTTAGTATTTACAAAAATTGCCGATATGAAATGGGGATAATAACAAAACTACCGAACATAGTTCTCAAGAGCTGAAGTCCATGAGACAAAAAGACATATCAGGTGTAAACCAACGGAAAAATGTCGACCGAAATTGTTCTGATTTGGTTTAGACATTTCAAAAGACATTGTGTATTAAACAGGTTTAATGGTATGGCAAACCCCCCCCCCCCTTTTTCAATTCCGAAAGTATCCGGTAGTAACACAATAATAATTGCTAATGAAAGGTAGTTGACAGTTAAAAGACATGATCATCCCAGTACTAAGTAAAACAGAATCTTGATTTAGAGTTCCGACCGAAACTTCAAACAATTTCACAAGGGGCTGATATCTATTAAAAAACTTATTTAATGATAAGAAAAAGAAGGGAAACGGGGAATGTGTCAAAGAGACAACGACCCTAAGGGGAGCAATAACAACTGAAAGCCACCATAAGATCTTCAATGAACGGTGAGGAAACCCCACACCCAACGGTAGGTCGGAGTTGGCCCCTAAATAAAAGAGTAATCAAGTTCAGCGAAATAAGCATCTTCCTAGACTCCGATAGACATAAAGTGAACTAACTAGAAAACAGACAAGACACACAAAGGCTTAATAAATTTCCTGACTTAGGACAGGCGCAAACCTGCTGCGGCGGGGTTAAACTAGTTTTATTGGGCTCAAACCTTCCCCCTATAGCCAATGTGATAAATAAAAAAACGATCGTAACAACAGTAAAATTCAGTTGGCAACAGGACTGAGTCAACTGTGAAAAATGAAACTGGAAGAACTAAATATACGGACATAAACATGAAATCACAAGAGACTACTAGCAGTTAACTGACATGCCAGCTCCAGACCCATTACCAACTGACAAATTAAGTTATGTACCCTCAGTATAGTATGAGACGGAATTTTTTGAAGCCTTGACAAATACTTTAGGCTATCTCACGCGTAACGAATCAACTGTGAAACATACACCGCGTAAGCAAAAGCTGGAATATTTCTGTCCATGTTTGGAAAATTGAAAATTTTGAAATTAAAATCGTTCCTTTTGTCGTAAATTTTAGTACTGAGATGACCATTTATGTCAAAATCGAGATGTATATCTAAAAGTGTCTGTCATTTCCTTTAATCTCTACCTCTATGATACGTTATAAATTCAGTCTCATACAAATTTAAAAACAAGTGTGCGAGTAGAAGAGCACAATTAGTACCCATTGGTATGCCAATTTGCTGTTGATAAATATCTCCACCGAATGAGACAAATATATTATCAATAAGAAAATTAGGCATACTGGACACCTGTTTTTCATTGTAGTATATTTTCCCTTAAAATTTGCTTTCGAAAAAAATAACCTAGTACAACATTTTTTTTTTGAATCGACATAGGTTTTTTTTTATTTGTGTCACTTCGGGCATGAACAGTTTCACAGTATGCTTGTTGCATGTCTTTGACTGCAGAAAAAATCTAAGTAAGTTCAATAGACAATACATTAGTTGAGCAAGATGACGATCCTGCGATGTATCTCTCCTTTAAAATACATATACCTTTAAATAACAAAATACCGAAGTTACTGTTAATTTATTTTCTGCATATGCGCATTTCGACAACTTATGTCTCATCAGTGCAGATAAAACCAAAACATTTGGAGGTCCATTAACCAAAACGTGTAAAATCTGATGGAGAACAAATAACCAAATGGGTCTAAATAGAAAAGCCAAAATTTATTTAAGGACAGAGCTATGCATGAGGGAGATACTCCTTAGTTTAAAAAAAAAATTTGGTAAAATTTAGATATTGCAAATTTAAATAAAATCGGTTTTCGGGTCAGCACCGAAGTACTGACTACTGGGTTGGTGAATACCCTCGGGGACTAACAGTCCACCAGCAGAGGCATCGGCCCAGTGGTAATAAATAACAAAATACCGAAGTTACTGTTAATTTATTTTCTGCATATGCGCATTTCGACAACTTATGTCTCATCAGTGCAGATAAAACCAAATCATTTGGAGGTCCATTAACCAAAACGTGTAAAATCTGATGGAGAACAAATAACCAAATGGGTCTAAATAGAAAAGCCAAAATTTAAAATGATTCGCTCAAACAATTTTTCTTTTTTTTTCACAATTGTTATTTGGAATTTTTGTTTTCGGTTATTATACACTAAAATTGCTAAAGAAATTCAATGCATTATTAATTAATGAGTGGTTATAGATTGAAATTTCAAACTAATATTTTTCACTCAATTCCTGTAAAGTTTGAAATGACAAACTACTCATACTTTATCTTAAAGAAGTTTTGGTTGATAAATACATTAAATTATTCTATAGTCTATATTTTTTCCAAGACAAACAATGAAAACATAAAATATTGCCAACATTACAGTAAATATAACAGATAGAATTTTAAATTAAAGTTAAACAATGCTTATCACTGGATATAGTAGATATTTCATGTTCCAGATAACGACAACGCGAATACAAAGTTAGTGTACCGACTATGTGGGGATTAATGAACCCAATAGAAAAAAGAAGGGAAACGGGGAATGTGTCAAAGAGACAACGATCCAAAGGGGAGTAATAACAACTCAAAGCCACCATAAGATCTTCAATGAACGGTGAGGAAACCCCACACCCAACGGCGGGTCGGAGTCGGGCCCTGAATAATGAGTAATCACGTTCAGCGAAATAAACATCATCCTAGACTCCCATAGACATAAAGTGAACTAAGTAGAAAAAACACAATACACACAAAGGCTTAATAAATTTCCTGACTTAGGACAGGTGCAAATCTGCTGCGGCGGGGTTAAACTAGTTTTATTGGGCCCAAACCTTCCCCCTAGCCAATGTGATAAATAAAAAACGATAGTAACAACAGTAAAATTCAGTTAGCAACAGGACTGAGTCAATTGTGAAAAATGAAACTGAAGAACTAAATATACGGACATAAACATAAAATCACAAAAGACTACTAGCAATTAACTGACATGCCAGCTCCATACCCATTACCAAATGACAAATAAAATTATGTACCCTCAGTATACAGCTTCCACCAAGATCCCTTCCCGTGAGGAGTTCAGCATAATGAGTTCATGCATATACCAGAATACTATATAAACAGAAAAGACACACAAAGGCTTGATAAATGTCCTGACTTAGGACAGGCGCAAACCTGCTGCGGCGGGGTTAAACTAGTTTTATTTATAGTTTTATAGTGGAACCAATTTCACAAATTAAAGAAGAAAAATGGCTTTCAAACTTTTACAACAAGGTTACAGATTTCATAAATTATTAAATACTTTTAAGAAGTTTTACAGAAGATATGAACATTTGATATCTAGATATGACGTGACTCGGAAACAGCTAATAACAAAGGGCATTTCTCATCCTCGATTTTATGGAAATGTTGTTAAAAAATGTCAAAAACTGATTAATAATCCAGAAAAACTAGGACGTAACTTACATTCTTTACGTAAAAGTGGATATCGACGAGATATTCTGAACAAATCCGTTAAATTGGCTTTGGATTCCAGTGACCTGAAGACTTTACATATATACTGGCCTCTCACTGAAACTGCCGATGTCTGCTGAAATACATGAAGACTCTTTACCAAACCCTTCGGGAAGTTTTGAGTTTGATTTTTCTTCCGTAGTGCGACAGTGTTTTACCAGCAGACTAGATTCCTTGAGCTAGCCGTCAGTTTAGCGGCGAGCACTCTTTGACCCTTCTTTCAAAATTACGTTTTGTCTTATGCTTTTTCTGTTCCAAGATAGTGGTCATTGAGTTAGTAGTCTACCTGTATTAGGTTTTATTCGCGTGTTTATGATACTATAGGGAAACGGGATAGAGAAAGGGGAGGTTTGGGTACCCATAAACCGGTTTAACCCTACCACTGGCTTTTGCTGGTGCCGGTACCAAGTCCGGCTATCCCGAGTTCCTATCGTTATTTATGTTTGTCTCTTGTTTTCATTATTGTTTTTCTGGTGCAGTTTGCTTGTAAATTGTGGCATGTGATTGTAGTTCCTGGCCATTGTAGGTGTTTGCTGTTTTCCTGTTTTTGTAATTTCAACGGGAAAAGGACACATAAATAAAAACAAATGCAAACTGCAACTATAGTTTACGTCGTAGAAATTTGTGTTTTTGAAAACATATTACGGAAACAGTGAAATGTTGTCAAGTGTAAAACGGCCTATAGTAACTCCTTGAAAAAAATAAGTAACAACGAATTGCAGTATGACGGCACTATGTCTCTTTTACAATTTAAGTTTCAATATAGTATTAAGTTTTCTTACAATCGACTTTTTGAGTTGTTGTGTATAAAAAAAAAATCCAACAAACAGAATGAAAAATTGTATCTATAGGGCCTGTAAGTCTCGTACAATTTTGGAACTTCCGGGATCAAAAATTGTTACCGGAAGTTACGTTTTATACAAAGACTATTGACATTTTAAACAAAAATTTGAACGTCACAATCCTCTGACGTCATGTTTTGGCAGGAAACATTTTCGAATCGCATGTTTATCGTGGATTCTCGTGAATCACATGACGAGACTAACAGACCCTATTTCAACACAATTTTTTCTCCGAAAGATAAAAAGCTTAATACATACAAGAAATAAGAATTGTTTGAGGAACTGCATAGCCTTACAACTCTGTAATGTTGTTTCCATATGACATAGGAAATACTATAGCCCTCTGTGAAATAGGTGGAATATTCTTAGTCATATACGGATTGGTTCTCCAATTTCGAGTATATTTTGTATGTTTGCGGCTAAATGATAGAGATCGAAGATATAAATGTCATTATTTCATACATTTTATAATTATTTCATAGCTCGAATTTGTTGTCGTTATGGTAAACTTGGTAGGCAAATTTCTCAAATAATTATATAAAAATCATATTTCATGGTAT
The DNA here is from genome assembly GCA_002080025.1 of Modiolus philippinarum. NCBI lineage: Eukaryota > Metazoa > Mollusca > Bivalvia > Mytilida > Modiolidae > Modiolus > Modiolus philippinarum. Next base: position 46,459 of record MJUU01022647.1, read on the forward strand.
CAAGGCACAAACAGCATATGCTATATTCGTACACTTGTTTGTTTTTAATTTTTATATATGTAATAACAATTTATAAATCGATGGCAGTAACGGTGTTTCCGTTTTTAGTGAATGAAATCCAGTTTTATTTCTGTACAATGTTTTACGATATTCTTCTAATGAACACTCTAGACTTATGATTTTACTAATAATATATCGACTTCTCTTCATTGTAGTTGTTCTTATTATACGCACGAGTGGCTTGAATGAAATAAAAAGGACAACAGAAAGCACCTACACTGGCTGAAAATTATAATTACATGCCACAATCTGCTAGGGAACCACACAGAAAAAACACAAATAAGACAAAAGACAAACGTAAACAACAATAGGAACTCGGGATTGCCGGACTTGGTACCGGCACTAACAAAAGCCAGCGGTAGGGTTAAACCCGTAAATGGGTTTTGTCTGTCCTGTTTCCCTATAGTTTAGAAAACTTACGAATAAAACTCAACAAAGGTAGATTACTAACTCCATGAACACAATCTTGAAATACATCTCCAACTTCCATTGAAAACATTTTTTGACAAAATTTGCTTCATGATAAGACGTTAAGAATGAATTAAGAATTATTTCTGACTTTTATGAGTTAACTTTTCATTCTTTTTGACGATGATAATCTTAATATTATCAATAATGATAGTTTGTATCAAACAAGCATGGAACAAATATCAATTGATTCTAGTTTTTTTATAGTTTTTCAGCAGATTTAGACATTAAATCAATCCATTCAACCTTTAAAGAAGTTGGAAAGTCAAAAGAAATACTGTTAGACAGATCAGCTTGGCTTGGGTAGGAGAAAATGTAAATCTGATTGAAATATCAGTATTAAATGTCGAATGCTTCCCTTAAGAATATTGTCGACCTTTAACTGAAAGACTTGTCAATTGTGTTCAAATCTTAATTTAACGACGATTTTGTTCAATTGAGTTGATATATCCACCACAAAGACATTTTGAGAATTTCAACCTGTCGACCTGTCAAATTGAAACTTTGTGAGTAGTGTTCCTTTTTGTTTTTCTTTAGCGGTTAGAATTAAGTGTTTGAGAGAGTGAAATTTGCAATTGTTTAACCACAGTACCTCTAAATACTTTTGTTGAATCAAAATTTTAAATATAATGGATAAAAATTTGTTGAAAAACACAAACGACAGGCAACAAAATAGTGACAAAAAGCCATTGATTGAAATCAATATGAGAAATAGAACAAAAAAGAAAGATTGAAAATATAATATAAAAGAATTTTAATGGTGGTGATAATGAACGACTTCTAAAAACAAAAATATTTACTCTAAAGACACAATAAGATTATCTTGTCTGTCTAGTTAACAGATTGCAACATACAGCTGCACCTGTGATGACTACGATAGCAGCTGCCACCGTCCTGTAGATTTCTCTCAACACTTATATTACAATTAGCAAATAGTATGTTTCATTCATTTTGTACCCAAAATTTTGGAAAAAGCAAACTTGTTTGAATTATACAGTTATAAGTATTACAAAGTAGGAGAGAACCGAACCGTCAGTCAAAAGAACGAACAATCCATGGACATCGGCAACATCGGAAACACTAAGAAACAAAGACACCACATGAGTACGGGACAAAAAAGAAAAATGAAGACACACATACAGATGAACAACACGGACCCAATAAAATACCATGGGTGAGATCAGGTGTACCGGTAGAGTAAGCATTTCCTGTTTCTTATAAGACACCAGCCGTGTTCAACATGTAAACTCCGATAGTAAAATCAAATCAGAAAGAGGTAAAACAAACTTTAGTTATAAAGG
>MJUU01022649.1:0-23794 GCA_002080025.1 Modiolus philippinarum
GCACAAAACAGAAGTTCAAATATTTTTTTCCTTGTTCAAATTTAAAATTCACATTGATAGGTCAATCCTTAAAATGACATACACCTCATGGCGCTTATTTTTGCCCAATTCTAGTGACTGACATTTCACAAAGCATATTTCCAAGTCAAATGTTTGAGTTCCATGTCTTTTCAAGCAAACCCTGGGTATGTGTGGAATGCCATGGAACGCAAACACTGGCATTGGGAAGATCAGGAAGACGAACAACGAGTAGATTCATGTAAACTATCAGACTTAACTTAATCCTAGCGACAATCTAACTTTTGACATATCATTTTTTCATATGACGGGGATATAATGCACAGCAGGAGACACTCATCCTTTCGACTCATCTGGTCGCACTCAGTGACTTCGGTATTTAGTTATTCCTTAGTGAGTTCATGTGGACATTATTTTTGTCTTTCGTCGGGCTACTTAATGACAAATATTTGTAGGCAGACATTGCCCGGTTTTACTTTTTTCCTCATTGACCGCTCCCGACATGCACTGCTTCAATGACATATTTTAGCTGCGATCGATGCTGCTCAACATTTTTATTCTCTTCTTGTATAACCCTGGTGCTTTCAGCTGGATAACCCTGAGCATCGCCCAAGTTGGCACTCCATGGCGGGTGGGGAGCAAGGGAGTGACCTTGATATAATTTTTGTCAAGAATACCGCTTATGTGCACGCTAGGGGCATTTTTGATCTCGCTTGAGGGGGTGAATATTGTTCACCTCTTGTTGAAGACCCTCAGGCGACATCAAGATGTAGACAGGAATAAAAGCCCTGTCCTTGATAAACTGGAGTTTTCTATGTATCGTGTGCATTTTTTGTCACATGTACATTCACTCCATATCCTTTCATTTTTCCTATATACATATAATTTCTTATAGTTCAATATTTCGGTGTGCTTTCCTTCCTTTTACTTTATCCATTCGTACATTATCTTTTGGGTACCACAGGTGAGACATTTTGGGTTGAAACATTGATAATGCTCCGCTTAGTTTGGTATCGCAGATCATTTTAATACAACGTTTCTAAGTGGAATTAATAAAAATTTTCTTTGTTCATGGTTTTCGAAAAAGTTTATTTATGTGTAGTTTTTCTTCAATCATTTAACTCGTAATAAAGTATTATATTTAGATGATTTTATAAACATTAATTACCTTTCGGAACTACTGGGTAACTGAATCCTATAACATAGATCCCCTTGCCTGTAATGATAAAATTATAAATCTGGTTTTGTTTATGTAACAAATGTTCTAATATTCTATATTTCACCTTCTTGTATTTTACAATGAAATACTTAGGAAAGAAAACTGTTAATGGAAGAAGATAACAAGAAACACTTACAGTGGCTGAAAATTTCAATCCACCAGGGAACTGCACAAAAATAACCAATAAAAACACAAAAGACAAACGTAGACAACCATAACCTGGTGCCGGAACTAGCAAGAGCTAGCGGAATGGTTAAACCAGTAAATTGGTACCGAAACCTCTCCTATATATCCCGTTTCCCTATAATATGATAAACATACAAATAAAACCCAATACAGAGAGACTTCTAACTCCAAAACCACAATCTTAAGAAGAAAGAATAAGACATAACATTATTTGTTATTTATTACCTCTGGGCCGATGCCTCTGCTGGTGGACTGTTACTCCCCAAAGGTATTCACCAATCCCTTAGGCCAGTACTTCGGTGCTGGCCCGAAAAGCGGTTTGTTTTAAAGTTTGCAATATCTGAATTTGACAAAATTTTGTGTAGAACTAAGAAGTATCTTCCTCTTGCATAGCTATGTCCTTAGCTGATTTTTGACTTTCCTATTTAGCTTCTTTTGGTAATTCGTTCTCTAGCAAATTTTACACATGTTCGGTTTATGGATTGCCAATGTTTTGATTTGATTTGCAACATAAGTTGTTGAAATGTGCATATGCAGAAATTGAAATTTACAGTTACTTTGCGGTATTTTGTTATTTAGAAAGATGGGTCGAGGAGAGCTCGTCGTTAAACTATCTACTATATGAAGGGGTCTACTACATATACCTAGTAAATAAAAACGTGTACATATACCATTGTTTTACATTGTATTTAATTCTAGCAATCACAAATCAAGCAAACTCACTGTCCTTTACTTGTCTCATCGGACTGAGCAAATTAGTTTTGTTCAGTTCATTTTGAAACTATGGATACAAATAAGGAAATACAAATGTTGGAGTATTTGAAGATATTAATGTTAAACTGTGAAATAGCAGCAATGAAAAAATACTCATGAGTCCAGGTTGTCATTAATACTCCGGGGATTAGCCAGAAGACCGTATGAGTAGTCTTTTCTTTACATTGTCTCCACATGAAGCTCTGGAGTTTTCTCTGTTCATTCGAATGAATGAAGTTCTAAATTCTACAAAATAGTTCTTTATTTTTTCCTTACCCAACATTTCATCAGCAAATATGTTAGCCAATCTTGCATCACCCAACATGACTGGACAAATGGGATGCTCTGGGTCTCCCTTAAATATAAAAACAATCATTTTTAATATTTAATAGTATTTTCAAATACAAAAAATATGCCGTTGCAACTAAACGCAGATCAAAAGTGAAAAAAAAGTCAAAAGAATATGAATCAAAAATGAATTTATGTGTGCATGAATTCTGGTAACGTATTCTAGATTTATTCTCAAGGAAATCAATGGATAAAATAAAAAAAATATATAACCATTGAAGAAGATTTATTTGAATATAAGCTGAAATTTTAAATCTTTTCATCAGTAAATATATTAAGGCCTACATCTTGAATATACACATACATATATTGTACACTGTATTATGCCCAATAAATGACAAAAAGGATTAAACTTACAGATAGCTTAAAACCAACATCTGACATCTTAGTTCTGAAACGGACTGTGTTTGTCAAAACTTTCTTTGGTAAATCAGGATTCTGTATGATAAGATCAAATGCCTGAAAAAAATAAGGAAAGATTTTGAGGTATATAAACAGTTTAGAGAAGTAGAGAAAACCTTGGGTAATAAGCAAATTAAATATGTAAGCATAAATAATCTATTTGATGAAATTAGAATTTTTAAGAAAACACAGCAATGTATTCATAATTGGAGACAAATTAGTGACGAAAAGTCAGTAAAGTGAACAAATTAGAAAGAAGTAAACATGACGCAACATCACAAACGTAACATTCAAATACCTAAATACCGCAGTAACTGTGCATTTATTTTCTGCATATGCGCGTTTCGACAACTTATGTCTCTTCAGTGTAGATAAAATCTAAACGTTTGGAAACCATAAAATCAATTATATGTTAAAAAACTGATAGATAACAAATACCCAATATGATCTACATGAAAAGCCAAAATCAGCTAAGGACGGGGCTTTGCTTTAGGGAGATACTCCTTAGTTTTCAACAAAATTTACAAATATTTAGATATCGCAAGGTTCGAAATAAAATCTGTATGGACTCTCATAAAAATAGTTTTCGGAAGGATGAGAATATATCTTAAACTAATAAAGGAACTACACATTACCTGCGAACGTATTGTGCGGTGATATTTTCGAACAAATTGTAAAACGAAATACCGTTTCTCGTTATTGCGGCAATAAAATTTGAGAAATGTCAAATTCAAGAGTTCTTCGGCATATCTCTGAAAGAGCAGTTTTCTGATTAGCAAAACACATCTGTTGGTGGAGTTTTCTTACATTCGTCTTGATGAGTGCCCTGTGTTTGTCTATGTGTTGTAGTTGTCCACTAGCTTAAGACACTAGTGCTTTTGTCGGGCAAAGGATGACAGTGATTGTAAGAGCACTTTGCCAGTTTAATTGATGTTTGTTGACAATCCCGCACCCATGACCAAGAAAGACATGGATGTAGTGTTGCTCGACAATTAGCAAAGAATTCCGCTTAAGCCGGTGCTAGGGGCCGTCTTGAACTTACTATGGGGTATGAAAAAAGCTCATTGTTGAAGGCCTCATGGTGACTTCAAGATGAAGAACAACAATAAAAGCCTTGTTCCTTTGCTTGTTTTTTACCATGTATTTGTAGAGACTTTGTCTCATGTGCATTTACTCCATATCCTTTTATTCACCATCTACTCCTTGAATTTGGGGGATGTTCTACAAGTTCAACTGATATAGATATAAGCCATATGCAGGAGGAATTTTGATACTCAAGACATGAAAATATCCAATACGAAATTCAAAATTATTTTGAATCTTTGTCAATTCTAAGAAACTTAAAATGAGGTCAACTTTCTGAATCTGAATTTCCATTTGCATCGGACATAAAGGTAGCAAGTATTAAGCTTAATAAAGGTTTTTTAATGTAAGAATACCTCCATTACATCGAATTGATAAATTACAGAATATAGCCATGTACTTTTTTTCTTTTTTTCTTTCATTAGGTTTTGTATGAACTAGTTCGACCTCATAAGATTGCACAAACATATCGGCAAGAAGGGATGCACAATTTGTACCCGTTGGAATATTAATTGTCTGGTGTTTTATCAAGCCCAAAAATTGATAGATATCCTTTCAAACAAAAATGCAACAAGTGAATTCCGACATTTTATATGAGTTAATACATCCGCGTTGCTCCTCAGAGAGTTATCCTTGAAGAACTTTTGCACCAACGGCATCGGATAGAACTATGACGCGTAAACTATTTGGGCCAAAATTTTCCTTGGAGTCCTCATCTTAACGAGTAAGTGAGATTTTGAAATATAATCAGTTATAGAAATAAAAAAGCTATATATTCATTCACCCATTATCAAACATTACGATGAAAAATGAATCAATTTTGAATTTATAACATTTTTATCCACATACAAATACAAAAGTAGTATTTATTTTAGTTATATCATACTATACCTTGCTCGCACATGCTACCACTGGTGGTGGTAGGGCGTTTGAAAACAAATATGGTCTAGATCTCTGTCGCAATAACTGAACCAGTTCCTTAGGACCAGACGTGTAACCTCCTGTCGTGAAACAAAAATCATATAACTTGTCATTCTTCGATTTGTTGTTTCTTATTTGTATTAAGTCAGAAGTGAAATTAAGAGTGTTGTATCTTCCTAAAATTGTTGTAAATTATTTCTTCCTATGGTCACTAATTCAGTAGACCATAATGTTTCATTCAGTGATGATAGTTCATTTTTCTGTTTACAAAAAAAGTTAATTCCTCGTTAGCAAGTATGAAAGACTACCCAAATTGTGTTCTGTACCTAGCTAGATGTGTTTCTCTTTTTTACCGGTCATTTTTCTTCAACTTTTTTCAACTTGAAAATGCTTATTCTTTTGGTTATGATTTATATGTTCTATATATCTTCCCTTTATTTAAAAAAGAAGTCTATATTTTGGTGTTCTTTTAATGGTTATGTTAAGTCTTACCAGCAGCTCCTCCCATTGCCTTTCCTAGTGTAGAATTTATAATGTCAACTTCTAAACCAAAATGTTCATCTGTTCCCCTGGAGTTTAAAATGGCTTTTAAATATTATGTATTAACTTTCATATACTTAAATGTTGCCATTCATATTAAAAATACAAAAAAAAATACTCTTACCTTTAAACGTCTTGTTATACTTGCAAACATTTTTTGTTGGCTTTACCGCCAGTTTTTCTGTTGAATTGAGATTTTGTTTTATGCAAGTGCACTCTACGTGCCATCTTTTTCTTTACTACTTCGGCACTATAATGTGAAGTTGATATCTTTAAAATTTACCAAATCCATATGTTAAAAATTAAAATTCTGGAAATTATGGAGTATTGCGCGTAGCTATTTTCGTGGCTATTTTTTAATTCCTTTTTCATTTTATAGTTAGCTGGTTTGATTTGGTTTTTTATTTTTGTTTAGTTTCCCACATCTTTCGTGCATAGCACAAGTTATGAGACATTGGAGGATGGCAGACTATTTTACAACTTAGTTAATGGACCTAAGGTCTCCCAAAGCAGTATCAGCAAGTAATCAATTTTTCGAAACTAGAGCGGTCTCATATGATTAAACATACATATATTATGAAAATAATAAAAATAACACAAAAACCACGAATATATGGTTGCTTGATTATTTGGGGATGAAAGTTGTTATGGTGGATTCCCTGAAGCATTCTTTAATAATTATCATATATTCTTCCAGTAACAAATACAAAACTCCTGATTTTATCAAACAATTAAATTCTCTATACCAATTTGTCATTACCCCGTAGAAAAGTTAGTTTTCTATAGGACTTGTTTGTTTGTTCCAAGAAATCCGCCATAAATCCATATTAATTAAAAGTCACTTTGAATTCACAATGCGTATGAGTGATCACTCATGAACTCCATGCAAATCTTGTAACATTGGTCTGTCATTTGGTTTTGAATTGCTTTGGTTTCAGATTCCTGCTAATTATTCAGTATTCCCTTATTTCATAAAACTTTATAGACAAAAAAGATCTCTATCACGTGTATGTAGTTACCTTCCTGTGGGTCCAAAGAACCCAGTTCCATGACATTCATCTATGAACACTAAGGCACCATACTCGTTTGCTAGTCTGGTGATATCACTGTAGAAATTACACAACAAACATGGAAAGAAATAATTATGAAAATAGCAAACCATAATTAGTAAAAAAAACTAACACATACTTCATTAGTCCGTTAATCACAGTCTGGTTAAAATTAAACATAAGAACCCATATTCCGAAAACCAAACGTTCAGTACAAAACATTTCAGTTGCAACACGCTCATGACGTTTCCCGTCATCTATTTGCATAATATTCAAACTTGCTTATTCGAAAAGTGTGCATTTCAAATGAATCAGATACGTTCTATCACAACCGGACACATTGTGTCATTTCTTTTCTATCCCCTACTTTCAACTCTATAGTACTTCGGAGTTTAAATTTTCTTAAGAAAAGTTGCAATATGACAAATTTAATCCTCTGATATATCATACAGGTGGCTCCATACGGCTGAATATTATTCCTACTCAGTTACGACATCAATGCAGTATTGTATAAAGCAAATATAGTTCATGTTCCCAAATGCAATTGAGGAGCACAATATGAGGATGTAATTCACAACTTTTTATAGAATCTTCTGATTATTACCTACAAAGAAATATTTTTCAAGATCCAGAAACTTATAAAATTGTATTATATTTATTTATTAAATTCCTTGCTATATTATGTTGTTATATCATAAGGAGAGAACAGTCGATAAGTTGATGACCGTATGTCCAAACCTGTTGACATGTTATATGCAATAAAATAGAATTGAACTAAAGTTTCCTTTTTACTTATCAGTGTTTATTTATTGCACAAAAACTTTCTAATTGAAATCTCATTTCTACATACTATATTATTATATTGTATTGAAGAAGAAGGCAGTCTAAGATTTACTTGTGCCTAATGCATCTGTCTATAAGTTTTTGAGCAAGTAAAATGTTTTAATTCAAATTCATACTCACGGTAATGGCGCAACACTTCCATCCATACTGAAAACACCATCTGTTGCTATTAGTTTGGTGTTACATGAGGAAGCATCCTTCAAATTTTGTTCAAGATCTGAAAAGCATGTATTTATTAAAAAAAATCTTTTTTTTTAGCTATATTTCTTTTTTTGCTATAATGATAAACTGTAAAACTATATAAGGAAAATTTTCTCTTCCGTTTTTTAAATAAATTGTTCTTTCGTTTACCTTTTAATTTATTTCTGAATGATATTTTTCTCACATTAATTTGATATTTTGAAAACCTTTCCTGGGGTAATTTATCTAATGTATTTATTGTTGTTTAGTTTACAATACTTCGTTACTAAGTATAACTAAGTATAAAAAATGCTGTAAATGAAATCATTGACAACTTTCAGTTCAATATTATGACTTGGATTCTAATGCTGCTGATGAGATCTTACTACTTAAACACGTGTACAGAATAACTAAATATACACAGTTTGTTATGCAACTTATGTTTTTTGCATTTTGAAACCACTTAGTCGATGCAACTGTAACATGATAACATGAACAAACTTGTGGACCAGCTGAGTAGTCTGACTTGTCCGACATAATTTTAACTTGAATTTATAAGAAAAAAATATATTGGTGTAATTAAGACTCAAATCACTCAAATCACTTAAAATTGAGGTTTCATTCTGTGCATTTCACTCCTAAGGTTATCGTTGCTAATAGATTAAGCTTTTTATTTTTGGTACTTTGGGTCATGAGCACTTTTTAGGCTGTTTTTGATGATGGCGTTCCATTTATTAGATTGGCCCCTTCTGATTGGGATTTACTCCTGGAAACATGTGTACAGCATATAACAAAATTAACATTTAATTATGCAACTTGGTATTTTTGTATTTTGAAACCACTGGGTCGATGCCACTGCCACCAGAAGTGTTCGAGTGTATTCAGCAGCCCAGTAGTTTCACTTGTCTGACATGAATTTGACCAGGAAATAATACTGTTTTTATCTAAATTCAAACCTCTTAAAATGCTGAAACTTCATTTAATTTCGGTGTATGTATTCCGTACTGGATTTTGCCTTCTATTTCGATATTGTTTATGGTAATGAGTACTTCCCGACTATTTTTTTTTGTTATGGATTTTTATATTATTTGATTCTAATTCTGCTGATGAGGTTTAATCCTTGAAACACGTTGACAGCATAACATTTACTGTTATGCAACTTTGGTATTTTTGTATTTTGAAACCACTGAGTTGATGCCACTGCGAGTGAAACAGATGTCCTGAATTTTATTCACCAGCCCAATAGTCAGTCTTGTCTGAAATTAAACTTTTACTAGGGTTTTATAAAAAAATTACTGTTTTGAGAGGTTACTCCTGGAAACATGTGTACAGCATAAAAACATTTTATATTTTATTATCCACCTTGGGTAAGTTGTGTTTTGAAACCAGTTAGTCGATGCAACTGTCTGATTGGCCAGAGGTCTTCGATGTTTTTCAACAGCCCAGGGGTCTGATTTAGCTGATTTGAATTTGACCTTCAGTTTTTTTTTGTTTTTGTTTTGGTATGTGTGTTTCCCAGCTACGAATTTCTTATGCTATTAAACTGTAAAACTATATAAAACATTCCCCTTATTTTTTGCAATTAATTGTCCTTTCTTCTATCTTTTCATTTATTTCTGAATCCCTTATATTTATTTGATATTTTGAAAACTGTTCATGGGTTTACTTTTCTAGTGTGTTTATTGTTGTTTACTTTACAGCCAACTTTTAACAATACTTTTTATAGCAGGAGAAATTATTGGCAAACGATTTAAAAAATACTGTATATGAATTCATTGATAACTTTTAGTTCAGTATCATAACTTGGATTCTAATGCTGCTGGTGAGATATTACTACTTGAAACACGTGTACAGCATTACTAAATATACAATTTATTATGCAACTTTTGTATTTTTTTTTTGTATTTTGAAGCCACTGGATCGTTGCCAGTGTCTGGTGGACAAGAGGTCGCCGTGGGTATTCAACGACCAAGGAGTTTGTCTTTTTTGACATGAATTTTACATTTTGTTTTATAAAAGTTATACTTTTGCTATCTTATGCGGATTTCCCGGATGCTTAACATATTTTATTTGCAATTCTTCAATGAACATACCAATATTCCTCTAGTAACACCTATAAAACTCCTTCTAAACTCCTGTCTTTTGTCTGCTCGTCAGGCAATCAAGCTTCTATAGAATTCTATTGTATACTAATTTGTCATCTCTGGAGTATCAGGGTAAACCCCTTCGGACACAAGAAGCTTGATTACTTAACGAGCAGACAAAAGACAGGAGTTTAGAAGGGGTTTATAGGTGTTACTAGAGGAATATTGGTATGTTCATTGAAGAATTGCAAATAAAATATGTTAATCATCCGGGAAATCCGCCATAATTCAAAACATTTCAAAATGAGGCTTCATTCCGTGTATTGAACTCAGTTGATGTTCTTGGTACTGGATATGGCTTCATGTATACTTTTTGTTATTGATTTAACTTCTTTCAGACTATTTATGGATTATAGCAAATCCATATTGTGATTCTACTGCTGTTGGTGAGAGGTTTCTCCTTGAAATACGTGTACAGCATATCGAAATTTACAATTTATTATTCAATTAGGGTATTTTTGTATATTTAACATAATTAAATCAATTAACAGAAAAATACACAGACAGAAAACAACAAACTTGGTCAGTGTTGGAATTCTGTGATATATATTCCTGTGACCTATTTATATAAGTATTGAGCCTATTTTTACCTGCGGTGTCTGTGTGTTTGTATCTAAATCTCTTGGCCTTACAAAGTCTGATGCCATCAATAATGGAAGCGTGGTTTAGTTCGTCTGATATAACTGCGTCCTCTGGTCCTAGTAACACTTCAAATAGTCCCGCATTAGCATCAAAACAACTAGCGTATAATATAGTATCTTCTTTCTTGTGGAACTTGGAAATCTTATCTTCAAGTTCTTTGTGTAAATCCTGATTGATGAAAAGAAGATGTTTGTTTTTAAGTTAGTTAAAGGCAAGTCTTCAAAATGAACATTGCAATGAATGACTCAAATGAACAGAATTGTCATGATCATTAATTGTGTTTTATGCCATAAATAACAAGTATAAAATAAAAGATGAACAAACCAGACATATAACTTACAATTAAATCATGGAAGTGTACACAACAACAAGAGTGAAATTCGATGACCTGTCCTTGTCAATTACTGTTTTTTTTCATGTTCGTTACTTCTTTTCTCCAACAAGTCGTGATGTATAAATGTATAGAACATTAGAATTTATACTTTCGAAAAACCCGGTATTTTAAATTTGTTTCAGAATAGCATTTTAATCTTTTTAACGTTTTGGTGCACTCCCCAGTGTCTTCAAAATTTCATACATTTGGCTTCTGCTAAAATTGATTATTCAATGTGCCAATTATGATCAAAACTTCATGTGTGTTAGAGCAATATATACAAAATTTGAACTAGCATACGTATTATCACTTACATGCGTTCCACATATGAACCGGACAGAGCTTAGACCAGCCCCGTGTGTGTCTAGTGCTTTCTTTCCAGCTTCTATTACTTCTGGGTGACTCTACAATTCATAAAAGGGTGTATAATAATGCAATAAACTATATTATTACATACTTAGTAGAAATAAAAGCGTTTTTGCATGATCCATATGACCGGAAGTAAACTGTCCATATTTTCACACCCCAGGAAAATAATAGGTTATTTTATGCTCCTCGTGCATCTCAGACAAAATAAACGACTTCCGGTCCATATTGGCCTGGGCAAATAAACGACTTCCTGTCCATATCGGCCTGGCATTTCTAAACGTCGGATGTATGTAATAAAAAGTTTAATACATGTGCATTTCCATATTGACCTGATTATCATCCCTCGACCCATATTGTCCCTCGACTTCGTCTCTGGCCAATATGGGTGTCTCGGGATGATAACCAGGCCAATATGGAAATGCCCATGTATTAATCTGTATTTATTACCTCTTGTTTGGTTTTGGCTATAATTATTTATTCAGTCGAAATTGCAATTTTCTTTATTGTGATAAAGAAGTACAAATATTTCAGCAGCGTTTGATTGATTATGAAAATAAGATTTATAGCATTTGGAGCAAACATATTGTGAGTATCCCAAATCATTTACACACGTTTTAGTAGACTGCAAACGTTTTAGTAGACTAGTTTGTTAACTTGCTTTGCTAAATTTTAATGCAGCTAGATATAAAAAAGATAATGTGACTTGCATCTGAAAAGCACACACAGCTTACTTAAAGATCGCGGCATTGTTTTACATCACATTTCACACAAATAATGGTAGCCATGAAATGCAAAAGAGAGTCTTGGAAAATTTTGGGAGCCAAAAACTGAAAAGTGTATACGAGCTTTGAATTGTGATTCCAAACATACAGTGTTCGGCCACATTTGCTTAAGGGAGTTGTTTTTCAATCTATATGGCGTTTCTTGTGGACCACAATAGATTTGGGAAAATGTTGGTGAAAACAGTTGAAATGAAGTAACACGTTGTTATTCTTAAATGTGATATTTACAGAGAGTCCTAAGTAGTTGTTGGCACAAAAGTTGAGTATATCTTTATTTGATCCAGAAACATGGATTGTTGGTCCCTGTTTGGATGTAATCACACGTTCTCCTTTCCATGTTCCAGCTTCTTTTATACCCTCCAACTCATGGTTTAAATGTTCATTCACTTCTTTAAGTGCTGATGCGTGTGTTGCTCTTCCTCTTGTAAAGCTCTTCAAACATCTATGACCTGTTCGAGAAAAGATCCATGATCTATTAGAAAAAAAATACTTTTATGCTTATCAAATACGTTTACATTTGTCTTGAGGATATTGTAATCCATAGTTGGTTCGCCATTGGTATTAAATTTCCAACGCCTATCAAGATATGTCTGTGTGAACCAGCATGCCTAGTTGTGAGGGTTTTCCCTCATGATAGCAATCAGATTGGAAAATGTCATAGAGGAAACTATCTTGACAGTGCAGAGGTGATTTGTGGACCTTTATACAGTTCTCCAATACGTCTGATATTCTGGTCTAATGTTTAAAATGGAATTGCTTGTTCAGTTGTATGTTCTGAATCTGTAATGGATATGTGTTTTTCAAAAAAGCAGTATTAACTGCATTTCATTTGTTTCATCTATCTGGGATTGAACCAACAATCTCTTGTATTAATAAAAAAGGAAACATTAAAATATCGAACCAGTATAATCTGAAATTAGCGATATCGTGAAAATGTTAACTACAGCCAGTATGATTTTCAATACAGCTGTAAGATATGATTCTTGAAATTTTAACCTTTCAAAAATTTACAATAAATCTACAACTGTCTCGTAGATTTTAACCTTTCAAAAATTTACAATAAATCTACAACTGTCTCGTGGAAAGAGAAGGGGGCTTCCGGCCACCACAAAATATTATTTGGAATATAGGATTTCTCAATAACATTTTTTTTTATTGGTGCCGTAGTTGACCTCAAAGTAAAGCTATTTAAAGTCAGTCTTTATAAGTTAAATTATACATGTGACTAAGTACTTCATGCAGAAAAAAACACCGAATGTACATTCCACCATGCATAAAATGTTTGACAGCTGGTGACGAGGCCATGAGACAAATATTTAAATAAATATACATATTAAGTATAGAGAAGAATATTGAAATATTCTGTATGATATAATTCTAACTTATCAATGAGGATTATCAATTTATGCTGCTTATAGAAGAAAGAAATTAATGAACCGCTTTGTTGTCGTTTTAATAATTAATTCATTCAGGTAGTTATGGTCTACCGAATCGGATTTACATGATTTTCTGTTTTGCAAATATTTGTATCCGTGTACAAAAGAGCCACTGCCGCTAAAAAACAAAACAAAAAACAAAACAAACAGAGATGTTCCTCGTAATAGAGTTCCATATGGTACACTGCTGATGTGATATTTACTCTGCAAAAGAGAAAACTTTGTTTTCTTTTTTTTCTATTATTTGCAGATAGAATTTGATTAGGGTATTTAAGGGAAAAAACACATTGCATATCTTAACAGCACCGCTTCTCCCTCGTGTTGTGCTTCCCGGAAAGTGATTCTCTGCTTGGTAATGTTTCTATTATTCCCAGCATTCTTCACAAATTAAAAAAATAAATGTGTGTGCATCCAAAAGGGGGTTACAACCCCGGAAACATATACCCCACTTGGTTCCGTCAGAGCTAAGTAGCTACTATGATTGGTATAAAAAGTCTTCTTTTTTCATGTAACACGCTTTACGGAAGAAACAACTTGATATTGACCTAGCATGTATCTTTTCAGCAAAGTCAAACCATATGCCATTTTTTAACTTTAAGTAATGATAAAGAAAAAAATAAGAATTTTTCTTACTTTGACGTTTGGATATTTTGACTATAAAATCTCCAACTTTTTCCATTATAAAATACAATAACGGTAATGGAGGTGTGTGCCAATCTACCAATCCGATCAAACAAGATTTAAATATGTATTTTGTTTACGCTTCAGTTACAATGTTCTTTATATGTTTTTTGTATGCATGGCTTGTCACCAATATCTGTCCTGACACAAGGTTAACAGAAATATTGAAATACGAAAAATGTAATTTCAACGTAAAAAAAGAATGTCTCCCGGGTTTTAAAAATGGGGAAAGGCCCGTCTTTGGGACTGATGGGTGAAATAGATATTGCACTTATCATATACATATATGTTATTTTGTCATATTTGTTTTCTTCGGTAAAGCCGATATCTATATTTAGTAATAAAAGATGATTATATGAAATTGTACAATAAAACAAATTTGGTGCCTTAGAAAGATATCAATATTTCCATAAACAGATGCAACATTTCTTTATCATTATGAAACGATTCTGCAAATTTTCAACATTTTAATCCATCTGTGCAGTTACTCCATTATTTTGACTAGTATTACAACGTTGACATGTAGACAATGGCAAAAAATGTTTAAACAATACATATTCAACCATTGTTTGCCTTATCACTGATTTTATTGAATAAAACCCCTCCACAGATACATGTTTTCCAAATGTTGAACAAGCACAACAAGAATTGAAAGAGAAAAGGAAACGCAACATTGTTATTTTTGGATTTCCAGAGAGTACTGAGGAGGAGGTGACTCTTAGAATAGAACATGATGATAATTTAGTAAGCGATCTCTGTAATGACATTGAAATCCTGAAAAGAACTGTCAGATAAGGTAAAAAAAGGTGAATCGCCCGCTGGGGGTACTGAAAGGCGTAGAACAGAAAATAGCTGTCCTCAAAGCATCCACTCATCTAAGCGAATCACAAACCGAAAAGAGGAACAGAGTGTATATAAACTCAGATCTCACACCCCTGGAAAGAACCCAAAGGAAAGCCCCTCGGGAGGAACTAAGAAAAAGGAGAAATCAAGGGGAGAAGGACTTGATCATTCAGAAAGGTCGCATAGTAAAATCCAAGGGGATCCAAAGGGGCACCCCACCATGAGGTCTCAGAACATTACAAGTACAAACCAACGGCAGTAGAATACCGAAGGAACAAGGGAAGCGATGACTACAAAAATCGAAGTCCAAAGACATGACAAAAACGGTAACAGATAAAAACAAAGACAAAACAAGGACGCGAGACTTCTACAATGCACGGAAATAAAAAGATAACATTAAGAACTAAGGCACTCATGGCGTGAACTCCCATGAAAATCGGGAATTTTTAATCATGTTTTTTATTGATGCACAAAAAACAGTTTATTTTGTTTCATGTTACTACACAAATGCACAGAGTATTGTAAATAAGTTACAGGAATTTGAGACAGTTGTACACGATTTAAGGCCGAAAATTATTGGAATCACAGAGACACGGGCCAAAGAGGAAACAAGTGATAGATTACTAAAGCCAGAAAATTATTCTATTTTTAGAAAAGATCGAGGGAACATACAAGGAGGCTTTTGATACTGTACCCCACCAAAGACTTATCCGTAAACTAAACTCATGTGGAATACAGGGCTGTGTATCAAAGTGGAATGAAAGCTTTCTTACGAATCGTAAAATGCGTGTTTCAGTACATGGTGAAAATTCAGATTGGAGTACGGTCGACAGCGGAGTCCCCCAAGGATCCGCAGTGGACCCCATCCTATTTTGGGTTTACGTCAACGATATACCCGAATCTGTGACAAGCAATGTTAAGATGTTTGCGGACGATACAAAAATATGGAAATGCATTGAGAACTTTGCTGACAAAATGCTTTTACAGGAAGATCTAGACAAACTTAGTGAATGGTCTAAAGATTGGCTTTTGAAATTTCATGTGGGAAAGTGCAAAAGGATGTACATAGGCAAAAACAACACGAAACATGAAAACACTATGATTGAGGGACAAGATAGACGAACACTTGATGAAGTTGATGAGGAGAAAGATGTTGGTGTTTGGATTAGTAACGATATGAAACCATCGAAACAGTGCACACGAGCAGCCATAAAAGCAACTAATGTTATGAGATCCGTAAGAAAACGATTTTTGATTATATACAAGACATTTATTCGACCTCACCTAGAATATTGCGTAAAAGCTTGGTCGCCATACTACAAGAAAGATATACAACACCTAGAAAAAGTACAGAGAAGAGCCACTAAATTAGTACACAGCTTAAAGGGTATGCCGTATGAGGAAAGACTAAAAGCACTAAATCTTCCAACACTAGAAAACCGACGGAAAAGAGGGGACCTTTTTGAAACATACAAAATATTGACAAACAAAGAGAAAATCAGTAGTTCGACATTCTTCACCAAAGCTGCAACAACATCGAGAGGAAAGTCAGAAAAATTGTTCACGCATAGAAGCCATTTACTAGTCCGTCAACACTTCTTCAGCCAACGAGTAGTCGATGCGTGGGATAATCTTCTCCAATTTGTTATTGATGCCAAAACCACATTAGACTTCAAGATTCGATTAGACCGATACTTGCTAGACATTGGCGAATATTAGGCTATGCCTTTAAATGCCCAATAACCTTTAAGTGTAAGTGTTAGTAAATGTTACATCTAGCCAAGGATAATTGCTCACTTCACAGCTTTAGGGACCGACCATTTAGCTTGAAAGGGGGTTGTGTTTTTTTCTGGACAGAATTTTTTTTTAAGTAGTACAAACAAAATATTTTTTTCAAAAAAAAACCATAGCCCCCTTCAGGTTAAATGGTCGGTTCCTTATTTTTTTATTCGAAAATAACGATTGCTTGAAGTAAACGTGTGGCAGAGATATGATTTTCTAAGTGCCCATTCCTGTAATTTTCGGGCTTCAATACAGATCATTTGTATCAAACCGGAGCTGGTGATGAATATTTTTTTAAATATGTTAAAAAAGATTGAATGTTTTTGAACTTCTTTTGTACAATTTTCCCGGCAAACGATGACTGTGACAATGTTTTCTGCAAACGTTTCATACTGCAGTTCATTCATATATTTTTCTACAAAAATTCCATGTGGTAAACTTGTACATTTAATTTCACGTATATAACTACGAAAGTTATAGATTGCTGAACTAGCCCCCAGGTTTAATTTGGACTTACAAAATATTTCTTGCAACCAATACTTCTTTGTTCTCTGGGTCGAATGTCAGTCCTAAAAGACTCTGTAAATACAATTGTTTTACAAGTAATTTACTCAAATATGTTCCGATTTATTGCCCTTGTTGATATGATTGAGCTTGATAATTCACTAAAATTGTGAACCATTCCTGACGGTATATTTTCCCGACATCTTTTCAAACTTTTTTTTTATATTAAGGTCAAGTCGAAGTAATTGAACGCCATCTGGTGTTGTCTTGTTTTGAAAATTTTTGGTGACGTCCCTTTCTATGGGAACGTAAAACACCTATGACGTTTCATATGATTTCCCCGAACTTTGTGTCACCACAGGAAGGGAAGGATCTCGTCGAAGAAACGTTAAGGGTTACAAGAATTGCCATTTCTTAAAAAAAAAAATAAACAACATGGCAAAAAAATGGAAAAAAATGAATATATAATAAATGGATATGGAGGAAATGCACATGAGACACAGTCTCTACAAACACATGGTACTGGTAGGCAATGGAACAATGCTTTCACCGTGCATACAACAACAAAAAATTAACTAAGGTCCTTAGTTTTGAGAGATGTCTGTTCCATTTGTCAGCATGCACAGACCAAGAACAATACAACCTAAGAACAAAGCGCTTTCTTTTTTAGACCTAAAAAGCGATGCACACAGTATAGTCAGTGCTTAACAAAACACTATTACAAATCCGAGATCTTATCTTTCCACGGAAGGTTAAATGAGAATTGTTATCATATGAATGCAGTCAAAAATTTATCATGTTAATATTCAAACATTTGCATAGCATTGACGGGTGGTGGATTAATGTATGGGGTTTTAGACATTTCTAAATAGAAAATAAAGTTTCATTAGATTTTCCAGTAGGTGTAATAAGAGGAAGATGTTACCTGTCATTTCAATATTACGCTTATTCCTCGCCACTTCTGAACTGTTCTTTTTTAAGTTATTCCTTATGCTATTTGATGGTTTGGTTTTGAAAGTGTGAAATTTAAATACATGTATTCGCAAAGAGGTACTATTTATAAATAAAGCGCAGACTTCAAATGCAAGCTGGTGTTTGAAGTTGAAAACTTTGATTACATTAAATTATAAAATGAAGGTACAGTATAAAAATGCCTTATCAATTTTCCCCAAACATTTTTATTTATCTAGAAATCGTCGAGTCCAGAAATTCGGGGGAAATGACGAAAGTCGTTGTATTCTTTGGGAAACTCTTAACATCATTTAAAATGTAAATTTTGCTGATCATCGGATTTTTTTCTCGAATAAATGCAAGTGTACTGTGTCGAAGGCAAAATTATATCGCATGAATGCTTCAAGAGCAAGGTACGTTTTTTGCTGAAATTGCAATGAACTTTTCTATATGGCTGAAAAACGGTCTTGCAATTACTGCAAAAATGCAACTGTTTGTAATATTGTTGTAAAAAGCAATGATATCGAATATTCGCAATAGGTCATACGCCACCGGCGGATCAAGGCTTCGAAAAAGGGGGTTCCGATGGGATTCCTGTCGATTTTTGACCTAACTTCTGTGCGAAATTTTAAATATTTCCAAAAAAGGGGTTCAAACCTCTGGAACCCTCCCTGATTATCCGCAAATATGTGCTTAATTGTTTAAATGCGTGTATTTGTTTCATTCATTTACAGTGTTCTATGTTTAATTAATTGCAATTATTATAAAAATCTATAACCGACTAAAATTGACGAAAACATTTTACGAGGCGAATAATGAATTTAAATAATGTGACATAAATGTTTTATATTTACTGTGATAAAAATACTTCTCTACGAGAAACAACTAACTTAAAAATTGTCAATTTGAAGGTCAGGAAACTCTGTAAAAAATAACGTCTTTTTGTCTTTTTCCTCATTGTCACCGGAAAAATACTAGATTTGATGTAAATAATGGAGAAACGCATTGCATTTCCAAGTAGGTTAACTTATTTTCACAATTTATAGTACCAGTTACAAATGTATACATGACTAAGGACTCCTGCTAAGATCTTTATTCGTATTGACGTCGGCAAACGTGATCCTTGACGTAATGAAAAAAATAGCATTTTTCTGCACAAATTCGTACCTTTGAATGCATTTATAGAAAAACCAAGCATGGTGACCTACCAAAATTTTTATATTTTTAAAATGCTCAGAACTTCTGCAGAAAAACTGTAGGACGTATAACTATTTTTAAAACAACATTTTTCTGATTTTGTAGCCGTCAAAAACCCACTTTCCCTATATATTCAATGTAAATTAAGGTCAAACTGGACGATTTTCAAACGACTGGGAAACGAAAACGAGCATGGGTACCCCATTTTTTCTTTTTATATTTCAATGTATATCATCATGCAAAAAATCAAAATTTTGTAGGACATCGTCAATCACTTCGACTCGACCTTAAACCATTTATGTATACTAGGTCGGCTAATAGAATAATGCTCAAGAAAACAGATTTCATTTATTTTCCGGAAACAATACCGATTTCGGTTAGGTTTTTAGAATACACCGGAAGTAAATATTTGGCGGAATTTTTGAAAAATTATGGCGGATCTCGACAAAACATTGGAAGTTTTGTCCAAATTATCCTTGCAAGATCTACCAAATGGTTATTAGGATTGATAAGACACATATATCTCATTATTGGCTTTTATTTTACCTGTTGGAATGGGCACTGTCTGTGATAGCTACAGATGTTCAGACATATCTTAGTTGTTTTCCTTGGCTTTGGATTTTCGGCCTACATTTACTTTAGGGGTCCCACTACTTTAGGGTGGTGAATTTTTCGTATTTACATTCTTTACGTCAGGTTAGGGTTAAGGTTTTGGGGTAGGGTTAGGGTTAGAGATAGGGTTAGGGTTAGTGATTTAGGGTTAGATTTGGTATATTCATGAGAGTACCCAAATATGATAGGGACCCCAAGAGTAAACTTAGGCCGGATTTTCTTCATCTGTACATCCTTCACAGGATAACCATGCATAGCACGTCGTTTCACCATTCCCATATCTTTTACTGTATACCATCAGGGGCAGATCCAGAGTGCTGAGTTGGGGGGGGGGGGCACAATATAGATTCAATTATTTTACCGTCATTGGCGGATTCAAGGTGGGGGTTGCAGGGGTTTGAACCCCCTTCCCTTTTTAAACGACCATATATTTTTTAATACATATCTTGATATATTACTAAGAAATCCCCCCCTCCCGCTGAAAAAGGTTCAATATTATACATGGTTATGCAATAAAAGTGGCATATTTCATCACATTCAACCATTTTACGACATTGAAAATGGTTTCAGCAACATTCCCATAGTGAATTCCATTTTAAGTCGCATGCGCAAGTATGATGCGCAATTTTAATCTCCCGTACTACCTTAAATGGTGATAGAAACCAATTTTTGAAGGTCAGAAGGTTGAACCTCAATTTCAACAAAAAAATTTTTTTTGGTCACTTGTGCCGGGTGGGGGGACATGTGCCCCCTTGGCCCCCCTGCTGGATCCGCCACTGACCATTTACATATTGAAAACTGACAGACCGACAGACTTGTCTGGTAAAATTCAAATCGGTCTGGCAGTATTTTTGGGCAAACTACTCACCAGATGTCTAGCAAAAGATTTTCGTCTCTCTCAGTATATGTAGCTTTGGTGTTGCAAATTTTTTGTTTTGGTCTGTTAATTTTTTGTAGGTGATCGCACACAATATATGTGTTATTTAAAATCTATTGAGGTTTTGAGATGTAGTCACTTTGGAACTACAGGTAACTTAGTACTTAAAAAAAGTATTTAAATTTTGAATATATACTTTTAAATGGGAAAATTAACTGGAAAGTTTTAAAAACCATGTTTAGGTTGTGATATATAAGGAGTTGGTTTCATTAATTTCTTCACAACAACAAAGTTTAAGGGAAATATTGAAGTACCCCTGGCATCTACATCCGTGTCCGCATTTTTGTGTATATATCTTTGTAATTGCTTTTACTTTCAAGTTTATGGAGGAGTTCATATCTCAGTCACTTTACAAGTTTACATTGTAGGAAATAGATACCTTATACAATGTATATGCATGCATCTTTGTTGATAGGTCAGCAGCCAGGCAAAATTTGGTAACTGTGACATAAAGAGGCAAACTGGGCTAAAATTAAATTATTGTATGTTTCCCCAAACCCGACTTGACCCAACAAGGTGTTGGTAGGTAGGTAGGGAAATTATTTTATTTTTTTCAAAAAGCAATTTAATAACAAATTTCAACAACGTGAATTTTTAATGCAGAAAAAAAATTTCCTCTCCAAAAAAGGCAATAAAATAATTTATGGGTAGCAATGATTTTTCTGGGTCAGTCCGGTTTGTGGGAAACAAACAATATTATATTTTAGGGCCTGTAATCTTTGATTAACCTTTGTTTTCATATAATGCATCAACAGTGGATGAAGATTCATGCAGACTTGTGAATATCAGCACAATCTATTTGATACAGTTAATTCAAATCACATTAAAGTTTTATTTGAATTATGAATATAATAGATAATAATAGATAATAGATTTTATTTCCAATTAAGGGCCCTCAAGGGGCAGAAAATCGACATATATATAATTTGTAAATTATTAGTATACAAATATATTATCAAATATAATTGAGTCAAATATTAGGTTAGTTATTACCTATAAAGCACAAATACATAACATACACTAAGTTATATGTAATATGTACTGTCTATTAAACTGGAAGGCAGCTAGATAAAAATTCACACATTTTTTCTATAATGGTGTTATTCTCCATGGTCATTGACCAAATAAGTTTATCCTGGTTAGACATATATTTAAAATTTGGACATTGAGTGTAAATATTATTTAAAAGAAGTTGTCTCTTATAATTGTAAAAAGAACACTCAATGAGGAAATGTGTTTCATCTTCAATATTGTCAGAGAAACATTTATCACATATTCTATCTTCCAAAGGGGTATTTGTGTAACATCCACTTTCAATTTTTTTACTTGTGGTTACTAATTCTAAATTTTGATAGAACTTTCCTGTTATGGAAATCATTTAAATCTAGGTATTTTTCATACTCGAAAGTAAATTTATGTTTTAAATATGTACGGAGTTTACCATTTTCATTAATTAATTTAGTTCTAGTTTCTAGCCATATTTTTTTATAAAACTTTTTAAAATAATTTTTCAGTTTAATAGACAGTGCATTGGGTTTATATGTAAATAAATTTGTCTTTGACATATTAATATCCAAAATTTTCAAAACATGCAGAATGTATGTGTACCAAGTGTGTGTTCCTATCTCATGTAAAGTTTTAACTTCAGTATAAGCATTTTTTAATAGAATATTATTTGATTTTTCAATTCTGTACCAATATTAAATGAATATCCATTACAAATGGTATACGGCCCAATTCACTTATAACGGCGAAATTGGAACTCTTTTTGTGAACACCTAAAATATATTTTGAGAAATGTAAATTCAATTTGTCAGCAGGAAACACACTAGGTAATTTAGAAAAGTTACACAAAATGTCAGACTGATGTTTAAGATTTATGTAACAACCCCATACATCTGAACAATATAACAAAATTGGTTTAATGGTGTGGTCAAAGACATGACATGAAGTTTTAATTGATGGTTGGAGTGAGAGAAAGTCACTTTTAAGTTTCCATAAGGCTTTGTTTGCCTTATTGTACAAGTCTTGTTGTGCACCAGTGAAAGAGCCAGAACAGGTAAACAGAACCCCTAAATATTTGGTAGCTTTGACACATCCAAGATGTACCCCATTAAGGAATATAATGAGTAACACTAGGATAGCTTTATAAGCTTTTTAGTTTTTACAATATCAATCACTTATTTTGCCCATCTGCATGTCTTGCGATGTAGGGATATGAAATGGTGCAGTGCATGTGTTTGGTTTATATTGCATTGTAGGCCTAAATATGTTTAAGGTTAATTGTATCAGCAAATGAATACTGAAGCAACAGAACAGGAGAATCTTAGAAACATTAATGTTACCTATTATAAAGAGACAACACAACTGAGACAATTGATTAAGTTTACATGTATAAAAAAAACGAATGCAACAAAACAAAGATAAACCACCAGCATCATTAGGTCCAAAAAGAAAACTAAAAGTATCAGGTCCATAAGTGGCACATAAAAAGTCCTAAGTCAAATTCAGTTTTTGTAGCATCTTTGTAGTGACGAAACAAACTGAAAACTTTGAAATTTTGCAATTTATTATGCCAGACACTCTGTATATTTCAAAGATCAAAAATCTAGTTGACATAAAAGATACAAAATGTACTGTATATCAGGTTATTTTCGTGTGGGGTTTTGTTTGCAATTTCAGTGTAAAACTGGGCAGTGAAATATTCACTTTGTTTAAAATTCGCATTTTTATGCTTTACTAAATGCATTTGAATGTTCAGTGAAATTTAACACGGAGACTAAATTTGGTGTCCGCTTGTGTGCCTCGAACATAGCGAAAATTAAAAACATGTGAAAATACTTAGGTTTTCTTTCCATTTCTCTCAGATATTAAATTAAATTTTCACTGTCATGAAAAACATGCGAAAATACTTAGGTTTTCTCTCCATTTCTCTCAGATATTTAATTGAATTATCACTGTCATTCTTAGCATTGAATAGATCATTTATTTATAGATAT
>MJUU01022649.1:24007-35501 GCA_002080025.1 Modiolus philippinarum
TATTTTAAATTGTTTAATGATAAAAATGATATTTGCCCAAGTAGTGCCCATGCCTTGTTCAATTGTCATGGCAAAGAATAAAATAAGTGCTACACTTCTGCACTCTGCAGCAATATCTATATTGTTTTTTCTGGTCCATAAATCTTAAAATGATATAAATAATATTACAAGCATCTAAAGAATTCAACTTTTACTTTTTCATCATTAATTGTACTCAAATGTTCACGTGCATCTTCAATCCAATCAGACACTGACGGATCTGTATCTACGGTGGGTCTACCACTCAATTTATGAAGTTTCCTTTCTCTAGCCACAAAAAAAAGGTCGAGTAGATTTTTGTAAATGTTCAACAATGTTCAACAAGTTTATGATTAACAGTCAATTCATACCTTAATCGTTCATTGATTTCTTATTCTTGTGCAATAATTGATAACTGCTCATTCAACTTTGCTTCTAATTCTTCTGGGGTTGCCATCTTGATGACCTAAATATTGTCTACTAAATGTTGCCAGAATTTACCCTAAATCTAAATTCAATCCTGTCGACGACACCATTTGTAACCTGAGGTAATTGAAAAATGTAATTGTAATTGACTGTAATTAATTACATTTTCTGATGTTGATGTAATTGAATGAAATGTGTAATTGAGAGAAAATTCAATTACATGTAATTGTAATTTAATTAATTACAGGGCTGAAAAACCGGTAAGGATATAAATCGACAGAAGCTCTAGCCTCTACTCGGGGTGTGCTTGGTTAAAATACATTTTGTATTATCAATTTAAGAACAATATGTTAGAAAATGTTTTGGACTTTTGAGTCTGTATTTCTGTGAAATGTTTAGGACTCCCTTTGATTTTTTCCCCAAGAAATAACCCTCCCCCATTCTTCATGGTGAATAAAAGGATATGGAGTAAATGCACATGAGACAAAGTCTCTACAAATAAATGGTAAAAAACAAGCGAAGGAACAACGCTTTTATTGTTGTTCTTCATCTTGAAGTCACCATGAGGCCTTCAACAATGAGCTTTGCTCATACCTCATAGTAAGTTCAAGACGGCCCCTAGCACTGGTTTAAGCGGAATTCTTTGCTAATTGTCGAGCAACGCTACATCCATGTCTTTCTTGGTCATGGGTGCGGGATTGTCAACAAACATCAATTAAACTGGCAAAGTGCTCTTACAATCACTGTCATCCTTTGCCCGACAAAAGCACTAGTGTCTTAAGCTAGTGGACAACTACAACATATACAACATATCTTTTTGCATCAGGATTCACACTTAATTCTTTGTGTTTACTTTAGGAGGTAACTGGATGGTATTATATGCTAACAGAAGAAATTGGTAGAAAGAAACATTTACAAGTATCCAGTAAGCACAGACCACATCTACAAGTTAAGCGTAAGTGCATTGAAATCTATTTATAACTGGAGAATCCCATAGTAGAATTATTTGCCCTTATTTTTTTAGAATGTTATAAAATTGGAACACTTTTGTTGAAAAATGAGTAATTGCGTTTTTGTGTACCTACAGTCAAGTGTTTTCAATTATAGCCGGGGCTTTTTTGCCATCACATACTATAGATTGGTTTATTAAGAACAGTTTATTAAACTGGTAAGGAGCTGCCATTTAAAAAAAACTAAATGCAAATTAAAGAAAATGTTGAGTTTAAGAGACTAACCTTGCTTAATTTCAAAAAGATGATAATGTACAGAAACCAGGGTTGCCACACATTCTGGAAAACTAGAAAACCCTTGAATTTCATTTTGAACTTTAAGGGCCTGGAAAAGACCTTGCGTTCTAAAATATTTGGAAAAATTCTTTTAAAAAACCTGGAATTTGATAAATTTGATATCGATAGGTGGTATGTAAACAAATTCTGGAAAATAATTATCACAAAATAGAATTTTGTTGACTATTTTGGTCCTTGAAAATGACTAGAATATCCTTGAAAAGTCCTGGAAAAATCTTAGAATTTGGAAACATTAAAGCAGTGGCAACCCTGAGAAACAGACCTTCATATTGTTGTGAAATTTGGCAGATATAAGTTATTCAAAATCACTTTTCTCTTTATAATTACAGATCAGAACATACCAGCAGTCAACCAAGATGTATGGGGAATGGAATCATTAACAGTAAGTGGAGTTATTTCCCTTTGTTCATGCTTTTACAACGATTTAGTTAATTCGAAGTAATTAGACCATATTATAATGGAAAATAAGAATATGTGCATAAGTTGTTTAACATTACAACTGCTTTTTATTAACAACAATCAGTGGAAAAAATAAGAAAAATGGAGGCAAATCTATAATCATACTTGTACAAATATATTTAAATTGTTTCTGAACAGGGTTTCAGTGTTTTCCTTTTTTGCCAAACGAAAGATGGTTGTTTTGAAATTCAAGATAGCCGGCTGTCATAGCCGGTGACAGCCGGCTTTGTATATTTGCAGCATTCGCGTGCTGTATTTTGGTAATGTATATTAAAAACTGTAAATTTGATTACTTGATACATATTTAAATAAATTAAAAGTAATAAATTTTTGTTTTGTTGTTATTCAGATTTGACAGTAAAATTTTTAATCTATTCATGTTTTATTTTTGGGTTTTACTTTTTAATGAGTATAATACCCTTCTGCTTGCAATCCATGACCGCTTTTTGTACATATATAGCATACAGAACTAAAATGTGAATCGTTTTTTATTATTATATGGTTTAAAATCCTGTCGTTTTTGCGTGTTTATTATCCCTTTCGTACTCGATGTTTTGATCATTTTCTCGTGCCATTATATTCAAACTGAAAGGTGGACCCCATTTTGATGATTTCTCCAAAGGTTCGTTCTCTTTGATTTGAATAATTCCGTCCGGTATCTTCCCTTTTCGTTCTGTACGAAAGAAAACATCGATTCTGTTACTTTTGTTCGGATCCGCCATTTTGACTCATGAAAACAACGACGGAACTACTTCGGTGCGGAACTGAAAAATATCCGTTTTTACCGACCACCTTGACGAAGTCAAAGGTGGTCGGCCTGCAAAAGAACGTGGTCGGCAAAGCCAGCTTAAATGGCGAATGGAAAACACTGGGTTTTTATGTCTTGTCAACCAGCACAAAAAATTCATAATAATCGTTGCAATTAGAAAATGTCCTTCACCACAAAACATGTTGTCAAAGGATTATGACATTAATTTGATTTATTCGAAATGTCATATAATTGTTCAAAATCAAACTTACTGGTGTAGTTTTTGTACGTGAAGATTTCAAAATTCAGTGTGACTTAAAACCCAATAAAACTTTTTAAAATGGATGTTATTTATTTTCTTAGATAACTCTGGAGAGAGGAAAACATGGTTATGGATTTTCTGTTGTGGAAGAATCTCCAGTAAAAGTTGGAAGAGTAGATGGAGCTTCTCCAGCTGAAACAGCAGGTCTTAAACCTGGGGATTGTATTATCAAGGTCAATGGACAAAATGTGTCAAGGTCACAAGCCAGCAGTGTAGCAAAACTTGTTAAGTAGGTATAGTTTGATAAAACTAAAATATTTAATTATAATATTTGATCTAAGGCCAATTAAATATTATTTTAGGTTAAATTATTTGTATAGTCCATTATAATATGCAGTCAAACTACAACTTGAACAAATTATTTTGGAAAATCAATAGTTTCACTATATAAGTAGCAAT
This sequence comes from Modiolus philippinarum, assembly GCA_002080025.1. Taxonomy (NCBI): domain Eukaryota; kingdom Metazoa; phylum Mollusca; class Bivalvia; order Mytilida; family Modiolidae; genus Modiolus; species Modiolus philippinarum. The sequence continues at coordinate 27,687 of MJUU01022649.1, forward strand.
AATTGGACAATAAAACATATTGAGGTCACAAATCTTGTCTATACATTGAAGCTTAGTTATACAAGTAAAAAATCTTGCAACATATTTCTTGAAAAGTACAGTTTGTAATATTTATGAAATCAGTTTAGTAATGTCATCAATTCTGTAGTTTTCACATTTTCTGATATCTCTTTTATAAAATGGTTATGATTTTGTACTTGTAGGAATGGTGGTCAACATTTGATCATGGAAGTTCAAAGGTTAAAGCAGGTATCCAGTGAAACATTGGACAAGACGGAATTCAAACAACCTTCTATGAATCCTTATGACTATATACCAATGAGAGAAGTTCAGAATTATCAAAATTTCAGAGATGTTCCAAATTACCAAAATGTGAATTGCTATGGACAGAATTATCAGAATTTTAATGAAATGCATGTGAGGAAATTACCAGATTATCAAAACAGGGTTCCAGAGTATCAGAATTTTAGGGTACCAGATTATCAGAATATAAGGGCACACAATTACCAAAATATTGACTATGTTGCAATGAGACAAGTTCAAGGTCAGCATGATGGATCGGATGCCGATTTTTCTGATGATGATTGTAAAGAAAATGAATGTTCTGTTGATGAAGGGATTTACTCATTACCAAGCAACCTGATTACCAGTACTCCTCTACCGCTCCTATGTAATGGTTACCAGGTAAATATCATTTACAATAAGTTGCCATGGATACTTTGTTGACATTTGCAGAGTAGCCATAACTTATTACTTAAAACGGTGCTATTAAAATCAGATTGGTCTTGCAATTGAAAACCTAATAAAATTATTAGGTTTTGAAACTGAATGATTAAATTTGAAGAAATCAAAAGGTTGACAAAAAAATTATTGAGTAAAAAAAAAATGTTAATGTAATACTTACGCATTCTTATTTGTAATTTGTTTTGGCACAAGATAACATAAAACTTGAATGCAACACTGATATGTAATATGAATATTTATTTTATAGACAGTCCAGTCAACTGAGAAAAGGAGGCAGGAAGCTATACATCGTCTGCTAACTGTAGAGATGGATTTCATTGATGTGATGCATGCTGGGATGCAGAGATATTCACGTCCTTTACGACATTGCATTCTCTCTCAACAACAACACTCATCACTGTTCCAAAATGTTGAAAAGGTGAGCTTAAATCAGATATATATCAACTTATATTAAGTTTTTCAGTAAAGTCAAAAAAAAAAAAAAAAATCATTTAACAATGCTACTTAAAAAATTATTTTTGAAAGTGAGCTCCAATTCAAACACCCGAGTAAGCTTTCTCTCGCAACCCAACTTACAATTAAATGTGTTACCTACATGACTTAAAGTCAAAACAGGCCATGTGCCTATTTAACATATAGATACACTTAAACCTGTCAATACTGAACCTGAATAAACCCCAAACCTACTTAAACCAAACAGAGGGATCATTTGTATCAAAATTCATATACAGCCGAACTTTGATGTCTTGAACACTTGATGGACAGGTGAAAGTAGTAATAGAAATATTTTTGTTCAAGTTAAACTGTGTTTAAATTTGAACAAGACTTGAAAGGGTTAGGACATCCATGGTGTGTTCAAGTTATTGCAATTTGAGCCTTTGAACTTCAACTGTATTCTGAACCTATGAAAACATAATACTTGTTTAAACAAAATATTCAGTCTTGAACCATTTGATTTACACAAGTTCCTTTGTAATAAGTTAAAGGAAGTCCTAATAGTTACATATATTTATAGAATTTGAATTAAATTTTCAGTTAGTGACCATATCAGAGTACCATGTAAAACAGATGCAGGATAATATGAATTCTTCTGACACAGATACAAGTACTTCAGTGTCCAGTGATAATGGTCACCAGTTTGTTCAACATCTCTGTATGATATATCAATCTAAGGTATGTCTTATAGCTATGTCCATCTGGATTAGCTTCTGGAATCTTGATTTTGATTCAGATTTAAAAAAAATGAGATTTCCAAGTTGAAATGTGCTGTACTATTCTTTTGTAACTTCTTTGGTAAATTTGATAGAAAGTTACGAAAAATGTCACTGATTATGAATACATGCATTTGAACGTATTATGATTCAATATTTTCTGTAACTCTCTTGTAATTAACTTTCAAATTGGTATAACCATGAGTAGTTGTTCCAAATTTTAAATGTTTACTTAAAAAATCTTCAAGTTTGTTTTTATTTGTTCATATTGGAATATATCAGTTTTGAAAGTCCTGATCTTTTTGTAAAAATTGCTGATTTTAACATCACAAACATAAACTTTCTGGTTCACAGTGTAATGTTAAATATGTTTCATGTTGTGCATTTTTGGATTTCTCCTGAATACAACAAAAATTAGTAACTCCAAAAAATAATCTTTGATACAGAATTAAATTGGATTTAAGTTTCTAATTTGACTATATACCAATGAAACTGTTTAATAATTTCAGGTGAACATGATATGCCAGGCTTATGACTTGTATGCTAGAGGAATAGCAGGAGCTAATCAGGCGTTAGCCGAGCTTAGAAAATGTCCAGAATTCATCCAATTTATTAAGGTATGTTGATGATATTATAACAAAGATTATTTATATAGTTATTCCGTAGATTTATGCGGCTGTAGGAAAAAAAGCAGCACATGTATCTGTTATTGTCAGAGGTTTTACATTTGGGGCTACATAACAGAGAAAATCAACATTAAATTCTATATAAGGAATAATTTTTTGTGGGTAAAAAATTCTTTGATTTCAGAAATTGTACAACATAATCAAAAGAAGTAAATCACAATGACTTATTTAAATTTATGTGCATACAAAGGGAAAGAGATTTGATTTTCAGAAACTTGCCTAATTGTAGTATTTTAAAATTGTTTCTAATCCTGTACAAAACAAATACCAAATTGAATACTTTGATATTGTAGGAACCACAGTTACAGAAAGATCAGCCATCAGTTAGTGGGTTTATCTACAGACCTGTACAACATATCAATGAACTCTACCAAACTCTTAAAGAAATATTCCTCAACACAGATAACCAAAGTAAAGATTTCCAGGGATTGAAACAAGTTGTAGAAGGTATGTATAAATTTTTAGACATGAAAAAGGATCTATATTTTGCTTAATAATATTTATAAAACACTTGCTCCTCATAGAAACAGCAGACTCCAGATCAGTGTTAGTACACTGAGCAGAATCTTTTGTCAGATATTAATTGTAACTATTTGTATATGGGAAGTAGACTCTAGACTTTATGAATGTTGAAACAGCCAAATACTAAAATTGATGTTAAAATGATGCATTAAAAATATTGGACCTATGCATAAAAATTGACCTTAAAAGTAACTACCTTTTTAATTTTTAAAAGTACTCTATGACATCAAAGCACTTAATTGATGAAGCACAAATGTCAGAAAATATTGCAAAGAAAAGAAAATTTAGAAAATATATGTATTATGCATTTTAATCACAAAATATTCTAATAATCAACTTTGTGAAATGTCTTAATGAATTTGTATTTTATATTTTCAGCTCTACAAGAATGTGTAAATAGCATATCAAACTATAGTTGTGTAGACAGAGTTCTAAGTTTGTCATCTTTGACCTCATCGTCATCATCTGAAGGTCACAAGTCAAGGTCATCTAGTTCTGACAGCAGTAGTTCACATCCTAGTAAAGGACCAGTATCCTGTTCCCTGAGATCCATGGACTCTGAAGTGATGAAGATACAGGATAAACTTGTGTTTCCAGCAAATGTGCCTGTAAGTAAGCTGTTATAAAAGTAAAGTGAGAAATGGGGTAAATGTCAATGAGACAACAACAATTCAACATTCAAAGTCTAAATAAATCATTCGATTAATAAATTAATATTGCAATAAATACATTGCTTGTTTTTGCCATGTAGTTGTAGAGACTTTTTCTCATATGCGTTTACTCCGTATCCCGTCATTGTTTATGTATACTTGCTGAGTACTTTCTTGCAAGGTATCCAATCTTTATAAACTTTGAGGAGGTTGTGGGTTCTTACAACATAAAATTTTTATTTGTAAAATGAATAAACTTTAAACTGGCATTTTTGAGTTGATAGAAAAGTTGTGAATGGAAATATTGGTTACATATGACAGTGTTCCCCTTTCTAGTCTGCTTTTGCAAATAAAGAACGTTTTTGTATCTAAACATTTTAAGAACATTTGTCCTTGAATATTTTATATGTGTTTTATAATTATTTGCAAATAATACCTAGGTTATTTCATTGCTGTTAAATGTGATGTTGACATTTGTTCCTTAATCAGTTTGCATTCATATTACCAATCAATCAATCAATCATTCATATTACACCTTTTGATTTTTACAGGTATTTCAGTTGTGCAAAGAAGAGAGACACCTGATTTATGCTGGTGACCTATTTAAATGTGAAGGGAACCAGTGGCTTAAGGTAAGAATTATCTAAAAAAATCCGCTGACGAAAGTCGTGGAAAGCGAGACATTTCACAATTTCAATTTCACAGTCTAGTGAGCATGTTCACTTTTCTGATTAGTTCACTTAGATTTCACATCAATTTAGAGGCCGGCAGGGACAGGCGAGACATCTTTTAGGGTCTTAACTTGTTTGTGGAATGCACTTTTCACTTCATCAGATTAACATGATTAACGGGGAAAACTGGATAGCTGTGAATGTTGACATAGAACATATGTAGGAAAAAAAATGATGTAATTTTAAAGAATAGATGATATGTTTGTTTATCCAGTGAAATGTTTCAGTAATATAGTTTCAATCCAAAGTGAATTAACAGAGGAGACAAATTGCTGAATATTCATAGAAACATATTTACTTCGTATATGACATGCAAATTTATTCAATATTTCTTTTGTTTCAGTTACATGTCATGCTGTTCTCTGATTTACTCGTAGAAACCGAACAAGATCGTGATGGTCATCTCAAAGTCATACATGAACCTCTTAGTCTACGAGATCTAAATGGAATTGAAGCTCAAAGAAGCCATGGTAAGTAACATTGTAAAGCCTGAAGTATTAAGATTTAAAAACTTTTCATGGATCTTTCCAAAGCATATAAAAAATTGAGGGGAAAAAACAGTTATCCATTTATCTTTGCAATAAGAAATGAAGCAACTTGGATTTTCCCAGAAATTCAAAAATTTAAAACATTAACTAATACATGGCGCATGCGATTGGTGCATTTGCATATTATGAGATTGATGCAGAATTGACTTGATTTTCAAGCTCGAATATTCCTGTATTGGCTTATTCATTGTGAGCTCTAAATAGATTAACATACACTTTCCTGCGAATCGGCTCCTTTTTCCAGTAAATATTGTCTATTTCCTAAAATATCTCTCTTAATTGAGTGGTGACATATAGATTTTTTCAGCAAAACAGATAGTTGAAGTGTATATCTCTGAAATATCAAAAAATAAAAAAAAAATCTATTTGATATTTATTTTACATGAAAGATAAACAATAAGCATGTTCTCACAGTTCCCTATATATTCTTTGTAAATATTGCTGAAAAACGCTGAATCAGGCCTTTTCAAAGCAAAGATAACAGGAAAAGACGATCAGTGACATATCATTTTTGTTTTATTTTTGGAACATATAGGTTAAGACCTACAAAATATCTTAAAAAGAAAAAAATTCTGAGATTTTTATTAGGATCGAACTACCTTAATATATCTGGACCACAACTGATATTTTAGGAAATGGACAATATTTACTGGAAAAAGGAGCCGATTCGCAGGAAAGTGTATGTTAATCTATTATGACCTTACTATAAAAATTTAAACAGCAACATGTATTGTGGGTCACATTTTCCTTAAAAGATGTAAAATTATATTGACAAAATAAATGAACTGTTATTCTTTTTTTTCAGGTACAGAATTTGTTCTTCACTTTATACTACAAGACTTTGCCACTAAACAGATGAAACACGCCAAACTGTTATTTAGGGCACCTAACATGGAACAGAAGTATACATGGAAAAGTCTACTAGAACAAAAGGTTGTGTCTGTTGGAGGATCGCTGCAACATTTCAGTTCCATGAGTGACTGCTCGGAGACTGGTGTACTCATATAAAGTGGTATCACTCCAGAAACATTATAAAGTGTTATCACCCTAGAAACAATATAAAGTGTTATCACCCCAGAAACACATACAATATTGTGAAGTAACACCCAAGATAAACACAGGAGATATTGTGCAATATTACCCCAGAAAAACACAGCATATCTGTTGCATAACAGTCATCAAGATGAAGATTCTGGATTATCACTACAAGATGAAGAGGGTTGATAGTTTGCTGTACTGCCTTAGATAAACACAAGTGACACTTGATAAACAATGTGAATATGTTAAAAGTGGACAATAAACACAAGGTGACACTATAAAATAATGTGAATATTGTAAGGACATTTTGTATTAGCACAGGACATTAGAAAATTGCAATAGTGCTAAAAAGATGTAGTAAATAAGTTCCCTTCAATTTCTGTCACTAGGGAACAAGCAGGAGTTGTTTCCCTTACATGATTTCCTTTAAGGGTAGAACAATATAGTTTATGTGTTATAAAATTTAAGATGTCTGTTTTACATTGGAATTTTATGACTTAGACTTTTATAGAGAGACATTTTCTCTGTAGTTATACCAAGAAATACTCAATTTTTAGAAGATTTTTTTTATAATATTTATTTTATTAATTGTAGGAATGTTTTAGTTTGGATTAGATTTTTCTTAAGTTTTGGATTTTTTTTGGAACCACATTACAGATAAATAATGTGACTATTTTGTTTGTTTTTTTTCTTGCTTGCTTTGCCATGTGAAATACTGTATATTTGTACATTTAAATTGCACCAATAGTGCTATATGTAGTAAGAAACATGCATGTTAACATATTTATTGTAAATTTAGAAGATAAAATATAATATTGAAACAGAAATGATGTTTTTAGATATTGTGAATTACTTAGCCATTAATTTGTGCTTTCTTTCTTAGTAATGGGTTGATTCTCATCATTTATTTCCATTTTTTATGAGACAAGGGTAGCAATCTGTATCACTTCTTTTCAACCAGGTTTGCTGAATTTTATTTATCTTTGGTCTGTTTAAGGCCTAGAAAAGCCAGAACATATTTTTGGACATCAAGATGTCAAGTATAGGTACATAAGGCCATGCAAAGTTAATGAATTAGTTTTCATGCCCTCACTAATCTAGTTTGAGCAATGAAAAAAGTCCCTCATTTACCCTATTTTTGCCATTTCAGTGAAATAAAATTAAAAATTATCACCTCCCTCACTACATTTTTGGTGGATTTTACTAAGTAAAAAGCTGCCTCATCTGGCAAATATAAAGAGATAAAATATTCACATCCCTCCTTCATCAGTTTCAATAAAATATGGCCTTAGAACCAATTAATTGACTATGTATAGCCTAAAGGAACATATCAGTAGGTTGGAAAAAAAATTGAAATAGGATTTTAGTATGGTTATCAAAAGAACATTTCAGTATGGGCATAAACAGGATTATATCAGCATGGACACAAAAAAAAATTATAACAATATAGGTACAAAAAGGAACATGTCAGCATGTTTAAAAATATGAACATTTAATAAGGCCACAAAAAGGCATATCAGTACAATACAAAATGAAAAATAGTAAATAAATGCACATATAAGTTTGGGTACAAAAAGGAACATATAAGTTGGGGTACAAAAAGGAACTTTCAGTATTGGTACAATCAGGTACATTTAAGTATAGATACAAAAATCAAAGCTCCGATGGAGCTGAGTCTCGAAGCC
>MJUU01022649.1:58023-97341 GCA_002080025.1 Modiolus philippinarum
CCCCCTTAGCAGAAAGTCTGGATCCGCCACTGACTGTACAATTATTAACATGAGCATGCAATTTAACATACAAATATACATATGTAAGTACAGATACATTAAATAAACATAATGTAACCAAGCAAAAAAACATATTGAAATAATCACTGCAAAATACGTCTTGGAATCAAATAATGTTCAATAAAGGCCCCTCGTAATCAAGAAATTCACGAGAAGGTTAATTGATGCTGCAGTTAAACACAATACAGGTTGCTAAAAGGAGTAAGCTGGTCAAAAGCTTGTTAGAAAGAGTTTTGTTAATTGTTCACAAGGAAAAAATTTCTACTTTAATTTCTTATTGAAACATTCATTTTTTTTCATTTGATGAATATACTGCCACTTTTAAAACCAGAAAAACCCCATTTCATGTTTATATTACGAAATCAATTATCTTCCTCTTAAACCACTAAAGCAAATTAAACTAAACTATACAGGAAAGATGTATGGAAAGTCCTTTATGAAGATTGCTCATTTCATTCCGATCCGACAAAAAACATGGCCGCCAGCCGTATATTTAACATTGGACTCAATGGGAAAACATCATTTTCATCAACTCCTCTGAAAACACTGGAGTAAATTCAACCCGAACTTTACACGAATGACACATGGAAGGTCCTTTACAAAGGTTGCTCATTTCATTCTGATCCGACAACAAAACATGGCGCCAGCGCGGAACTTATATTTAACATTGGACACTATGTGAAAAAAAAACATCATTTTCATCTTCTCCTCGGAAACCAATGAAGCAAATTCAACCAAACTTTACAGGAATGAATTATATGGAAGGTCCTTCACAAAGATTGCTCATTTCATTTCAAACCGAAAAAAACATGACCACTATGCAGAACATCGAAAACCCTGCTGTTCAGCATTTTGTCAGGTGAGCGATACAGGCTCAGTCTCTGAGCCTCTAGATTTTCTTTCGGAGGATGATATCTGTCTGCAAAGAAATTATCTTATTTTTCCAACTTTCTATCAACGAAACTCGAATTGATCGAGCATTTGCATTTTCTTGGCTCTTTTCGAACAGCTTTAAGTAGCATAATTGAAACGAGTTTTAATTTCACCTCAACAGTTCCATCCCAGTTGTATGTTTTTTCTTTGCAGATTCATCATTTGCTTATACGACCAAACATGCAGACATGAATGCTGATCGAACATTCCTTAACAGTGTGCAGCGAAAGAAGGGCGGCGAAGTTGTTTGCCAAGACCACAAAGATGCTGCCATTGTTATGTTCTGTAAGTCATGTGACCAATTAGTCTGTGACGAGTGTATCAAAAATTCACATAAACCTCATGACCTTGAAGCATTATCAAAACAAGGTATAGAGGACAAAGTCCGTATGGCATCACAAATCCCTCTCGTCAAAAACACCACCATTCCAGGATTAAAAGACCACATAAAGAGTATAACTCAGACCAAGGAAAAGTCAGGAAAAGATTTTGAAGAGCTTGCAAACAAAATAATTACCCGTACTTCGGAACTTATCAAAATGATAGAAAAATCTAGAGATCATATGTTACAAATGTGCCGGAAAGACCAAGAAAAAGCAAAGAAGTTTCTCACAGAATTGGAAGAGAAAATGACAAATGGGATAAAAGCACTAGAGCAGTCTCTGCAGGCCGCCGAAGAAGTTGTAAAAGCATCAAATTCAAACAGCGCAGCTTTAGTCCAATCAAGGCTCAGATTAAACTGGGATATACAAGAATATAAGAAGCGTCACGCACTAATTGAGATTCCAGAATTCATTTCCGGAAGTTCTTACGATAACTCCATTGAGCAAATGATTGGTGTTTTTAGTGGAGCGCTCCATTTAAAGTCAAGAGAGGAGCTTCTTTCAAAAAATATTTTAAAAGGCAAGCCATTTTCGACATGGAAAATTCGACCAGTGTTGGTTGCAGCTTTGCCACTAAAGTATGATATCAGGTCTGCAACTTCAGTGAAAAACGACATGGTCTTGATGGTACCAGTGACACGGAAACGAATTTTAATGATGATGGGATCAAACGGACAAACACGTGAAGTGGAAATGTCCGACCACCGTATTTATGACATGTCGCATTCCATAGGGAACGAGTTTGTTGCAACTGACGCAGACAATAGAACGATACTAAAATTTAAATTAGACGGGACAGTTGTTGACAAGCATGAGCTAAAATCGATCCCACGTGGAATTCATGTTCGCAAAAATGGCGATGTTTTACTTTGCGCATGTGATTCCGTGGACTTCAAGACTATGAAAAGTAAGCGAAAAATTCTTCGAATGGACGAAAAATTGAGACTACTCGACAGTAGTGACCTGAATAACGTGGAGTACACAATACCAGACAGAATTGTTGAAAATGATAATGGCGACATTTGCATTATAGACAGAACCGGTGGTGGAAACAGCAGATTGGTAGTCTTAAATAAAGACGGAAGTCAAAAGTTTGTCTACCCCGTAGAATCAGCCGATGCTGACATCCACTCAAAGAAAATTTCTCTAAGCGATGTTTGTTGCGACTCATTTTCAAATATTTTCGTGGCGGACGAAAAGAATAACGATGTGATCGTACTAAGTAGTAAAGGAGAGGAGGTGAACAGATTTTCTAAAATTCTTAAAAGGAAAGGAAATCTCAGCATCATTGCACCATCCAGAATCGTCCTTGACCGAACAGGAAAACTGTGGATTGTTATGCAAGGCAAAGTTCTAGTTTTTGATCTTTACTCTTGACAATATACTTTCATTTCAAAGGTTGTCAAGACCAAAAATAGCAAATTATCCGTATTTCTGATCATCTTATACCAACAATCAACCACGCCATAAATCCAATTTAGCAAAAATGATGAAAATGAATGTACACATAAGATTTGTTGAATTGTTCAATTATAGAACAAAATGCAATTTGATTTTTGTTTTAGATACATTTATTAGTCTGTTTCGTTTTCTAATAATTTTTCTGGTTCTCATAACCAGTTTGGATATTAAATGTACACTTTCATAACCAGTTTGGATTTTAACATACTGAAGTAAGACAATAGTTGTCACACTTCAAGGACAGAATATCTACGCCCTGCTCTTGTCAGAAAAAAAAACGGCTGTGATTATCCAATTAATTCTACTTGCAGTCAAAAAAGGAAATGTTTAAATGTGCAGATCATAGAAAATTCTGATCTATATTTCCGGGAGAAATGCCACTTTTGAACTCAAACATTTGGCCAAATTACTGCTGAAATATTTTATCAGCACAAACCCATAAATGTTTGAAACTATGTGATCGTTAAGTACATAAACTGACGATATTCATTATATCAAGAAAGACAGTTCGATTTTGTTTTCTACAGGAGTAAATTTCATTTGATATGAGAAATTTGACAAAATAACAACACATATCTGTGTGGTGGCTCTGCAGATTTTTCTATAATAATTAAACCGTTAGAGAAAACATGCATTTAAACATGGAATTCTGCATTTTTCAGCTTTTTTCTCAGAGTTTTGTCGCGATTTAACTTTTAATTCTGACCAAAATGTACTACAAGATACCATTCAATGGAAGTTGTTCGCCATATTTGGAGTTCAATACCTTAGATGATATTTTTCTCTCATACACTTTGATTTAGGAAACTCATCAAAAACTTCAAAAACGTTGTTAAAGGCAGGTTGAAAGCTATAATATATATCACTATTCATAGTTGCATAGGAGAGCTGGTTAACCGTTCTTTCGATAATAGTACACAGACAGTCATGCAGCCTTTATTGCAAAAAAGTTGTCTTGTGACGATTACCCCGATTATTTCGATTTCTTCAGCTTTGTGTAGCAAAGCGATGAGTCCGGTGTATTATTCAGTGTCCTTCCATCCCATCAGTTGGAAATTCTTTCTCTTGAAATGTAAAGAATACGTTTCAGCGCAATATGGAGCAGATATCTTTAGTTTCTGCTACGGGAATGATCAAGAAGTGAATACAATTCATTGAACAGTCTTCGATTAAATGACCATTTTGTCTTTTTGGTCAAGAATGCATTGGGATATGTATTTTCAAGTGCTGGACATTTTTCGAGTTAAAGCACAGATATCAGTTATTCAATACTTTGATCGGAAAACATAGATCAAGAACCCGTAACTAATGTATCCTAAGAACAGACAACTGCTCCTCAGATTTGAAGTGCCTCAATTTTTATATTTTTACATGTCTCCAGACTTCATTTTTATTGTTTCTTCCTCGATAATAAGTGCAAACTGCAGCTTAACTCGGTCTTCATCTAAGTCATCGCCAGACGCGTAACACTAAGTTTCAAAAGATTTAAACAACCTTAAATATATATAATTTTGTTTAAAATTGGTATAATAACAAAATTACCGAACAGAGTTGTCGAGAGCCGAAATCCACGAGACAAAAAGACAAATCAGGTGGAAACCACTGGGAAAACGTTGACCGCAATGGTCCTGACTTGGTACAGGCATTTCAATAAAAATAATGGTTTAAACCGGTTTTATGGCTCGCCAAACCTCCCCATCTATAGCGGTAGTGTCCGGTAGCAACTCAGCAAAATGATTTAAACTAATTTTTTTCATTAGAAATGATCATAAACTACACAAGATATGAGAAAGGGAAGGTTTGTGTACCTATAAACCGGTTAAACCTGCCACTAGCTTCTGGTTGTGCCGGTACTAAGTCTGGATATCCCGCGAGTTCCTATCGTTATTTACGTTTGTCTTTATTGTTATGTGTTTTTTTTCTAAAATGTTATCTTTACTATAGGAAAGTAAGTGAGAACCGAACCGTCAATCCAAAAGCGAATTATCCAAGGACAATGGCAACTGCAGAAACAAAAAAGGGGAAAAAAACAGAGACAAAACATGGGTTCGGCACAGAAAAGAAAAATGAAGACACACACACACAAAGATGAACAACACGGACCCAATAAAAACCATGGGTGAGATCAGGTGCACCGGTAGAGTTAGCATTTCCTGCTTCTTATATACAAGCTTGCTAATTTTGGCATTCGGAAAGATATGTTTAACATTATAAAAAGTCAGTTTGACGTCACAAAATGTTCATTTAAGCATACAAATCATACTTCTAGATATTTTAATACAGATAAAGGTGTAAGACAAGGGGGTTGTATAAGCCCCACATTATTTAACATTTTCATAAATGATATAGCTGAAATCTTCACAGAAGAGAAGTGTTCTCCAGTCAGCATTATAGATTTAAAACTTGGTAGTTTATTATTTGCAGACGATTTGATTCTGCTTTCTGAGAGTGAGTCTGGTCTTCAAAATAGTATGAATAACCTGTCTGAATATTGTAATAAATGGCAGCTAACACTAAATGTAAAGAAAACAAAAACAATGATAATTCAAAACAATCCCCCCAAATTAAATTTCAAATATAAATCCTTTATTAAATATAAAGAACAAAGTGTAGAACATGTTCAAGAATATAAATATCTAGGATGTGTCATAAGTAATAATGGTAGTCTTATGAATTGTATAGGGGATCTTACAAATAAAGCTAAAAAGGCTCTTTTTGCCATGAAAGTATATACATCATTTACAAAATTATAGTATTTTTAGTAATATTCCAGTTAAAGTAGTTTGTAATTTGTTCCAAAGTTTAATTCAGCCTATTTTAACATACAATGCTGAAATTTGTTTTATGGATAACTATATACAACTTTTTAGAGCTATCTCGTGCTGTTAAAAACCATAGAGATGTTGATACTTTAGCATTTGTTGATAAGTCGCCTTTTGAAAAGCTTCATTTGAACTTTATGAAAAATGTTTTAGGAATTAAGAAAAGCTCAACAAACTTAATTGTTAAGGCAGAACTTAATTCTCTGTCTATTGAAAATTATATAAAAATCCAGTCTTTAAAATATTTTTCAAGATTAAATAATAGTAATATAAACCCTTTTCTTAAAGAAGCTTTTGATTTATCAAAAATGTTGCATGAACATGGTACCTACTCATGGTATACTTATGCACAAAGTGTTACAGAAGAAATAAATTTTGATAAAAATTGTCTGATTGAATGTAATTCATACAAACAAACACTTAAATTGAAATCTAAAATTCAAAATTATTCTGTAACTGAATATTATAAAAACCTGATAAGTAATAAAATTGCTAAATTAAATGAACAAATTAAAAATTTTCTGTATAAAAATAAATAATGAAAAAACAGATTATTTATCTCATCCCAATAAGGAAAACAGAAAACTTGTAACAAAATTTAGAGTTAGTGACCATGAGTTGTTAATAGAAACTGGTAGATACTATAAGATACCCAGAGAGGAAAGACTATGTAAAACATGTAAAATCTTGGACAATGAGGAACATTTCTTCTTTAATTGTGCAATTAATCAATCTTGTAGAAAGCAACTTTTAGAATATTATATGAAAACTCAGCGTAATTTTAATTCCCTAATCAGTTAAAAAAAGTTGACTATTATACTAAATCCGTCAACCTCTGAACAAATTAAAACAGTCGTTTCTTTTTTACAACAGTCATTAGAACTGAGGAGAGGAGACAAATAACTGTTTTATATTGTAAACATTAATTCTTTTATGTTTTGTTCTTATAAATAAATGTGATATACTACAACCCAAAATGGGTTATAAGTATTTGAATAAAGAAATTTATAATGATGTGCGGAAGATGCAATCCAGATCGAAGCATGTGGTACGCGTACCGACATGTGTCCTAAATAGTATAAATAAATAATTTTTCAATCACACAGCTGTAATATTGATTAAACCACATTTCTCTTTCAGATGTCATATTGACACGGGGAGGGTCACTTCCTATATACAGGTATATACAGACGTGCCGCTGGAATGGGCCTTTTTTTGCAGTTTTCAACTATATGAATGGGTAGTAATTTTTGACATCATGTATATAAATGGGTCGTAAATTAACCACAAATGGCCAGAATCTCTACTAGTTGCTGTAATTAATCAATTAATGGGTTTCTTACTTCAAGTAACCATTTTTACTATACAGATGGGTTTGTTATTTTTGAAATTGGGTCGATATTTTGTTGGGGGAACTATATGAAAGGGGGGTATTTTCAAAATGCCAGCGTTGCATTTTTGACAACATCATTTCAATGAATTTTGATTTTGGAAGCATAAAATACCATAAAGCACCAGAAACAAAAAAAAATAATATATGTTATATCTTTATAAAATAGAATGGCGTTTTTACAAGGCATAAAATGTTTTGATGTGAAATGATTTTTTGAAAGACATTAAATATTTTGATGTCAAAATCGTTCGTATTTATACTATGTAAAACAAAGACCAGTCCTGTTTAGAGCTTTAGTAAATGAAACCTGATACAAAAGTTGACTTTCTAATAATATTCTGTCTATCTTGGTGTAACGGCTGTCTGTAAAGGTCTTTGCAGTGCCGGCATCCATTGGCTGTATAATTCGACAACAGTTATGCCTTGTCTCTGTAGAATCCAGAGTTTGCCGTCGACGTCAAGTTCTATGCAGGAAGGACGGTAAAAATGCGGACTGATATTTAATCCTGTTCGCTGCAGGCGATGGGTGAGAAGGCATTTGCGCAACCCATGCTTTGTAAGAACAACAACCTCGTTGTTTTTCTCATCTGAAACAATAATGTTCCCCAACGTGTCACAACAAACGTCCCGGAATGAATGTTTCTTCAGGGCGTTACTAGGCATAATCTGCTCTGGTTGTTCAAGTGTTACATCCGGATAGGAAAATCGAAACTTTCCAAGGCCTGAAAAAACGCAAAGTTGACTATTTCCACCTCCCGTTCGATCAATAACACAAATGTCTCCATTGACGTTTTCTGTAACTCGATCAGGTAGTGTGAATAATCTACCCTGCTCATATCTTTCAATTGTTAGCTTGATGAAATAATCTTTATTCATTCGAACAACTTGACGTTTTCCATCTTTATGAATTGGAAAATCCACAGCATCACAGAGACAGAGTAAGATATCACCATTTGCACATGCGTGCAACCCACGTGGTCTGAGAGGCAGATCTGCAACTTCCTTTTGGGTGCCATCTTCTGTGATCTGCATCAATGATTTCTTCTCTGCATTTGTTGCTAAAAGTTCTTGCTTTTTTGTAAGTGTTATGTCGTAAATTTGAAAAGTTGTAGTCCTTCTTTCAAGTTCCCTACCTATGCGATCAACTTTGACCAATTCATTGTACTGGCTTATTGGTGCCAACCAAACTGTGTGCGTATCCACAAGACACATTGCACGAATATCGGTTTTATACCTAAAGGAAGCGACAATATTTGGTTTTATCTTTTTTGCTGTTGCAGAATACCTTCGTAAAGGTACTGCGGCACCAAATTCTCGTTTGAAATAACCGCGAAAGCCTCCAAATAAATGTTTCATAACGTTGTCGTCGAAAATGCCGGGACTGAAAACGGGAAAAGTGATTTTCGGAGATTTATTTGGGTATTCATCCAATGCCGCATCTAGTTCTATTCTTTCGAAAACTATTTCTGCATTTCGTTCCCCTTTGCTTCTTAACGCGTCTTCGCATGACTTTATTGATTTTTCAAGAGCAATAATACCATTTAAATGCTTTTCTTCTGTTTCATTCAAAAACTTTGAAGTCTTTTCTTGATTTAGCCTACAGTCTTGTATCATTCGGTCACGGACGTTATGGATCTCTTTTATTACTTCAAGACTGCGAGCATTGATCTGTTCTATAAGCTTAGTGAATTCTGCCTTTACAGTTTCTCGGGATTCCTTGATAGCTTTTATATTATCTTTGATACTTGGTATAAACGTGTCCTTTATACCTGAAATAATCTTTGTCAGTGCTTTTCGGTCCTCAGTTGCCTGGCTTTTAACGCTAAATAGGTCATGTCCTCTATGACGTATTTCCATACATGCGCCACAGACGAGAACTCCACATTGTTTACAATACATTCCCACTTCCTCTTCGCCATGCTCACTGCAAACAATTTTGCCATCTTTTTTCTTTGTTGTATGCAAAACGTCTTTTGTTGTTATTGCTCTCACCTAAAATGAGATAAATATAATGACAGTTATGTTATGCATGTCTTCATATACAAATATGTTTGTTGTGAATGGGCACAACGATTATAGTTACTGTCTTGATGCAGTTATAATTGTGATCATGTACATCTGATTTCTCATTTTGTCTATGGACTTCGGCATCTTTACAACTCTGTTCGGTAATTCTGTTATTGTCCCCGCCCAATTTCAATGATTATAATCTTTAAGTCGCACGACAGAATAGACGGTACCCAATATAAAGCTCAAAATACAGTCGTTTCCTTTCTTTGGTTACAAACTATTACTTATTACCATCTTTTCATATTATTAGTGTTTTGTCATTTAATATATACAATATGATATTTGATATTGTTGATACAATTAAAACAAAAGACATTTTGTAATGTTTAATTGTTTGTTAATTCTTTGGTTGGTTTAATTATTTCAATAAGCTTTTGACGGTCTACGAAATATTTATTAGTAATGTACCCAAATAATGGTATATTCGATAGCAATGATAAGAGGTGCTGTTGAATATTTATCATTTTGCTTGGTTGGTGCAAATGCAAATTGTTTTTTTTCATCCACTGTTAAAATGGGCATATTTTTTTTAATCCATCAGGTGCTGGACGGGGTCTTCCTTTTACATTATATTGTTGAGTTTTTACAAGGACTATTGCAGCAGAAACAAAAACAACTAGCCCAGACTTTTAATTTCAGCTTCAGATATATAGACGATGTACTTTCTCTTAATAACCAAAGAATCAAAGAATATTTACATCGCATCTACCCCTGTGAACTCGAAATTAAAGAGACAACCGATACACCTAATTCTGCTTTATACTTTGACATTTTGTTATACACTGACGAACATGGACGTCTGAAATCTAGGTTATATGACAAACGTGATGATTTTCACTTTCCAATTGTGAACTGTCCCTTTCTCTGCAGCAATATACCTACCTCCCCAGCATATGGAGTCACAATTAATTCGTTACTGCAGAGCGTGCAATTCATTCAGTGACTTTGTGGAAAGAGCAAAAGCACTGTCACAAAAACTGCTGATATGTTCAGCCGTTGTTACTTTCGTCCATTCAGAAATTCTATGGCCGTCACCACGACATCATAAATAGATATAAAATGTCAGTGTCACAAATGAAAACTGACATTTTCAGTTAGATTACTGTCTTCCCGGATTTGACATTACCGGTTTTGACTTTACCCTGGATTGACCCACTAACAGTTTGACATGCTTACCCTTCCGGAGCACCTCATGTCACTCTCTTTTTTGTAAGTTCACACGGTTATTGCTTTCGGTTTTTGTGTTGTATATGTATTGTATGTGTGTTTTGTTGGCTTGTAGTGTCTTTGGTCTTCCGTCTTCTGGTGTTCTTACTTTTCCATTGTCTGTGGACTATGCTTTATGTAATCTTGTGTTTTGTTGGCTTGTAGTGTCTTTTGCCTTCCGTCTTCTGGTGTTCTTACTTTTCCATTGTCTCTGGACTATGATTTATGTAATCTTGTGTTTTGTTGGCTTGTAGTGTCTTTGGTCTTCCGTCTTCTGGTGTTCTTACTTTTCCATTGTCTGTGGCCTATGCTTTATGTAATCTTGTGTTTTGTTCTTTCGGTATTCTACTGTCGTAATATTGTTAAAGAGGACAGTTGTCATGAGAAATATATATTTGATTACAAAAATACTTATCTGAGCTGAGATTCATGAATGTAAATAAAAGACAACTGCCAATCAAAGAAAAAGAAGTTAGATTCAACAAGGTAGTCCTGGACTTCAAATAGAAGGAAATGTTTAAGTTGGCAACTTGGGGAAAAAAGGATTGGGAAACAATATATCAATAAATTCATAATAAACACTCAGTAAAATTCCAGAAAGTTCCAGGAAAGCTGAGTGATTGATAGTTTCATATAGTCTCTAACATTGTTTCTAGTTTATTAGGTATATTTCTCAAATCGAGATAGCTAAATTTTTCACATTTAAAAGTTCGAGGTTTACCGAAAACTTTGAAATGTGAAAATTTAACTATCGAGATTTGAGATATTATTGTAATTTACTAGAAAACAATTTTAGGAGATTGTTTCTCTAATATCAACTGAATTTATTTGAAGTTAAGTGATATCCGTGGTCTCCATTCTCAAATGTGCCCACATTTTGTTGCTGCCATCTTTGCTATATCATTGCGCCATTCATAAAAAATAATGTTGAGTGGAATATTTTAATAAAAATGTTATATTACCAATAAACTGAGTAATCTTTGTCATAAATGCAAAAACCATTTCGCTAGACAATCATGCAGATGTTAATTTCATCAACATCGGTTGCACTATTTCTACAACTTGACACGAGACATTTACACGATTGACCAATCGCCAACTGAGAAAAAAATCATAACTCACATGCTGTTTATTGTTTTGATAACTAATCGACCAGGAGGTGTTAAAATTTGCTAGAAATTAGAGAAAGTGATATTATTGGCCAAATAAATTAATGACTCTTCTGATAAGGTTAATTCATCAACAAGTAAAATCAATATTTTTTTATTCGGAAAGACCTACAATTTATAACAATTGCCCTAATAAAAATGTTGTAAAAGTGCAGAGGACAGAGCTTTGCATGAGGGAGATACTCCTTATTTTCAACAAATTTACAAAACAATTAGATATTGAAGGTTTCCAGATAAAATCGGCTATCGGGTGAGCAACGAAGTATTACTACTAGACTAGTGAATACCGTCGAACACCAACAGTCCATAGCAGAGGCTTCGACCCAATAATAATAATAATAACAAAATACTGACGTTACAGTAAATTTTGCTTCTGCATATAGCCATTTCGACATCTTATGTCTCTTCAGTGCAGATTTGGAAGATCATACACTCAGAGATATTTAAAATTCGATTGGAGCACAAATAACAAATAAGATTTTAATGGAGAGCAAAAACCCGCTGTGGACAGAGCTTTGCATGAGGGAGATGCTCCTCAGTTTTCAACAAATTTACAAAAATTTAGATATAACAAGTTAAGAAATAAAACCAGCTTTCGGGTCAGTACTGAAGTACTGACTACTGGGAATCCAAGGGTGCACATGCTCAAGATCGGTTTCAGGCAGCACTGAATTACTAGTTGACTGAGTGGGTGATACCTTCGGGGTACCAAACGGAGGTACCAACCCAGCGGTAATACACAAATTTATTGATCGTCGATATTATTATTATTATTCTATTACGAAACTTCACAATGGAAACCTGCTATCATATCATGACATTTTTAGTGTAATAGTGGTGCTCGTGTGTTTTTGGGGTATGACGTGTTTTTGGTTTTCCGCCTTCTGGTGTTCTAAATTTTACTTTGTCTCTTGACTTTGAGTTATACAATCATGTGCTTTAGATACTGTCTTTGTTTACCATATCAAGGCTGCTAAACCACTAAATTAATGAATTATTTTGTCAGTAATTTTGATCCAAGATATTGCAACGGTCAAGCGAGTGGCAAAAGTTTCATTTCAAAGAGATTACATTTTACACCCCAAGCTGACGTCCTCAAAGACTGACCGCGGAAAAAGAAACATTGTTGATAATTGATTGACAGGGGTGATTGTAGAGGAATTCGTTGAACGCACTGAACTGCCGAGAAAATTTGCATTTGATTGGATCGTTTTATTTTTATGCAGCCAATCAAATGCAAAATCTTCTCATGACAATGCCGTCATTCAAACATTCTACAAACACCGTCAATCAGTTGACAATGTGTAAAGTGTGGTTCTTGCCCTTTTCCCCGGGCAGTCTTTTTGAATGCCGGCTTGGGTGGTAAAATTACATCTCTTTGAAATGAAACTTTTGCCACTCACTTGACCGTAGCAATAGTACCGAAGAGAATAAATGTGCTTGGTTACTTTGTGTTGAATTGTAATTTCCCAATTTTCATTGAGTTATTGAAGGTGTAATAGACTTATGTAGCAACTACTTGGTTTTCAGTTAAACCGAAGCGTGGTTAAAAATATGTCTTCAATCTTTAAAGTATTTTGCTTTATTTTGACACACTCACTCAGGCTGACATGTTGAAAAATTAATTAAAATTTTACCATCCTGAATGAAGATAATTTTGAAACCACGTCTACAATGTTTCCCCTCGTATAGTCAATGATATGGGAAAATGAATTTTTGAGCCACAAATATTTGTAGGGATATGGGATATTGCATTAAAAGTATAAAGGGTACCCTCTCAATACAAGGCCCACTACTGATGATACCCCAGGAGACGTATCAGTCCACGGCAAAGGCATCGACATAGTGGTAATAACTGATTACAGTAATTGTAGAAAAGGTGTTTTATACATAACCATTTTGACACCTGTCCCTTTAGAACAGATAATAATCAAAGCCTTTGGAAGACGCAAAACATAAAAGTATTTCATTAAAGACGCAAAACACAAAAGTATTTCATTAAAAAAGAAACAAAAATTAACTTACGCTCATTCTGTCTGACATGTTCTGTGTATTCTGTGAAAGTAAAACATATGTCTCGTTAACCAGTAATATAATATAACCAATGTGTAGCTTGCTGCAATCCAAATTGCTTTTTAGAACAATAAAGAGAAAATATATCCGATTATAATATTAAAAATAATTAAAAGTAAAATTATAGTACAAAGAAATCATTGGTATATAACCACAAACAACCTACTCAAATTTCTGTGACTCGTGTCTTTTGTCTAAAAATTAGATAATCCTTATAGAAACGGAAAATTATACAAAAGAACTTTTTTCTGGTCCATTAAAAGTGTTAACAGTTATATTTATAAACTTAATTTATATTTGTCATAATGTGCGAGTTAATGGACAATAAAATTAATAATAGTACTAAAGAACATTGTTTAACACGAAATAAAAGATAAAAAAATCAACAAGATATTCAGAAACCGACCCTGTGTCGATCACCTGGTAACATGCTTCATTTCCAGTTAGTTCACTGAATATCGCGCGAGAAAATCAGTTTAACTTCTCTCGACCTTTCATCACTGTACTAAGCGAAGTCAGATTGTGAATTTACATAACTCAATTCTGATGTTTACAAACCAATTCAAACAAAATACATTACAGAACCAAAGGGTCGCGGTAGTTGGTATTTTTCACTCTTCTTTCCATAGTCTCAGATATGGTCACTCGCGAAACTGAATTCACAGCTCGATACAAAAACTTTGTTGGGATACTCTCTCATGACAAAACCTTGCCGGAGTAGTCTTTCTTAACAAAAAGGATTGCATTTTGATACGAAAGGTCATAAAATTAACACGGCGACGTCGAAAGAATTGTGACTTTGTCTGACTTAGGATGACAGAACCCATAAAGAAGTTTGTAAAACACTGTTCAAGAGAAAATCGTAAAGAGCAATGAAATAGAGATGTATCCTTATAAAGAGCAGCAACTACCATAAAGTTCAACCAACAAATCTTCATTGAGAGAAAAAAAAATGAAGGGATTGCTTTTCCTACAGATGCTAATTTGTACAGGTGTATGTGGGCTGTAAAGGGTGATGAACTTCAAAGGTCTAGTGCTGAACTTCTCCCTGGAGTTACATGCAAAAGAATAGCCATATTAACTATTCTAACATGGCTCCTGTTAATCGTCAACCAGTAAAATACTCGATAGCCATATACTTCGCACATGCGCAAATGATATCGGAAAAACAGTAAAAGAGATGTAAAACAACCACTTTTTAATTTTGTTCGTCTTAGTTTGTGAACGAAATAAATGTTAAGAGCATTTTGTAAATTAATCGTGCCATTCAGACACGTAAATCTGTATTGTTTTGCTTTCGATTTGGATTTTGTGTATTGTGACGTCATAGACACAAACAGCAATGGAAGCGGGAAATCCGCCTTCTGTTAGGTCGCTTCAGAATGGAAAATTCCATTTTCTGTCATATTAGAATCGAATTAATTCATGGCAAATATATGGTTATTGTCATTTACCATGGGCTGGGCCTTTATATTCGTAAATTTAACCCCTCGCCAACGCCCTGGGTTAAATTCGAATATAAAGGCCAAGTCCATAGTTAAATTTCCAATAACCATATACCTGCCATGAATTATTTCTTAATTTTCCAGGAAGGCTATAACCGAACTGAACTATCTTTTGCAGGTAAGACAAATTGAGTCTAGCGGCAATGGAACTGCATGTCTTATAACAAATTCATTACACGTTGTACAGTCGGATAAGCGTAATGATATGTATTATAAGTAGGAGGATCGATACTGAATAAACTTAAGAAAGAATATGATATCAATTTTAATCAAGATATACAAATGACGTGACTAAAATGAGAGTGAATCGAACATTAAGGACTATAGAATTGACTTCCGGTCTTCTGGCAGTGGTTTAGTTTCAGTAACAAGAAAATTTGAAGCGCCAGAATAAAACTTCTAGGACAAGTATAAATCGTGGTAAATGTCAACACAACTAAATGTCCCTATTGTGTTTGTTATCAACTTTTGAATCAGTTATTTTCTAGCCATAGGTGTTGGGTGTCGCGAATGCTTGGACCAGTAGATGGAGTATGGAGTAACAATAAGAGCTTTGCTGGTGAGTAAAATATACTCAGACGGAAATCAAAATAGTAGTCTGAAAGCCCAAGCAATCACATGTGACAGAATTTACCTGTATGAAAACCGTTTTCTACCTTGAACTTTATATATATATATAAAAAAAAACCATTCTATTGATTTTTTAGTCTGAACTATGTCAATTTCAATATGTTTAATGGATAGACTATTTCTTACAATTCATGCCAAAGGGTCGAACAGTTTCAAGAAAATGGATATTTTTTTTTTTAAGAACTGGTTTGTATATACAATGTGCTGTGGCTGGCTCGTTGAAAATATTTATCTACTGTCCAGCCTTTTCATTGGTCGCTCCCATCTCATGAAAAGAATGATCACAAATCCTCGATAAGTCTCACACTCGTATATAATGTTACATTCTTTACAACCAACAATATATGCTACGTTTTCAATAGTGCAGTATTTTTTGTAAATTAAAAAAAAATAAATCGGTAGTACTCCTCATGATAGTTTCCCAAATAAAAGGCTTTCATCGTTTAGTATCTTTCTACTTGTAAAGAACACGAGGAAAAGCACTCTTGAAAGAGCTAGTTTAGACTCCTCCCCTTTTCGAAGGATTTAATTCGTAAAGCAGCGATTCCTGAAGAACTATAGGCATGTAATCGTCCTTGAGAACTGTGAATTAAATGTTGCGAATCAAAATATTTTCGATAGATTTCTCATGTAGTGGTATGTTAGAACCATCGGTACCGAGTCGTTGGTAGTTCTTTTCGCCATAGTTTCATGTCTGCATGGCCACTGGTGAAACTTAATTCATTGTTTGATCAAAAACTTTGCTAGGATATAGTCTCTCTTAAGCACAAAAAGATTTCATTTTGTTACTTTGAGTCGTCACTGTGACTACGACGAAGTCGCAAGAATTTTGACTTTTGAATGGCAACCTTTCATGACTTAGGATGACAGAACCCATTATGTAGGAAACAGGGGGCATTTGTAAGACACTGAAGTGAAAATTTGCTGATCCCTTATTGCACAACCGATGTCAAGAAAAGGGACTATATTTAATGATATTGAAAATGTAATGGCTGGACGGTACGTAAAAATATAGTCAATGAAAAACTTAAGTTCGTCTTCACTTTCAGACACCAACAAGACATCATCAATGTATCTTTTATATAACTCAAGGATAGGTCCTATATATTCTGAGATTTTTTTCTCTAGGTAACACACAAAAATACAAACAAAGCTAGCGCCCAGTTTGGTTCCCATTGCATACTGTCTGTAATATTCCCCGTCAAGAAAGTGTTGAAGGTCAGGATTAGTTCAGCGAACCTTAGGATGATGTCTGTAAAAAGTTTTAGATCATTGTTAGGGGTGCTAGTGTAGAGGACAGTGAAATCCATAGTGCAGTATTTTCTGGTTGAGAAAAACTCAACAATGTTGAAGGAAAACTAGGTAATCCATTGTTCATTGATTTAGTATATTTGCCTCCCGAAAACTCTTCTGGAAAAACGGAGGTTATTCGTTGCAAAGTGTTTGTGGAAAGAATATTCCAGCCTGAAAATAAAGTTGTTCAGTATCTAATTGTCGTTTCAAAATATGAGCAATCCGATGCGAAGTGTATTAGTGTATTGAAGTACTTAAGACAATGGATGACTTGCTTAATTATATATAGAGATATTGTGATTGCTAATACTTTTTACACCTGTGAAAAAGAAACCATACATAAACAAATAAGAAAAAAATGAAG
Source organism: Modiolus philippinarum (assembly GCA_002080025.1). Classification (NCBI taxonomy): domain Eukaryota; kingdom Metazoa; phylum Mollusca; class Bivalvia; order Mytilida; family Modiolidae; genus Modiolus; species Modiolus philippinarum. The sequence continues at coordinate 75,386 of MJUU01022649.1, forward strand.
AATTTCAGGGACAAGTTTTTGTTTTCACATCAAAAGAAACGATTCTTTTGACCCGGTTTTGTTCGAAGAGACTTTTATTAGTAAGATAAGCCCTTATGAAATCCTAAGAGAGTGAGCTCTGAGTTACAACGAACAGTAAAAAACACAACTGCACATATTTCAATGATGGAAAATGTATTTTATTTGTTCTTAAGGTAAGTGAGAATCAGTCTAAAACGAACAATTCAATTTAAACACCGGAGAAACAAAGACATAACACGAGCACGACACAGAAAAGATAAATCAAGACAAATATACAAAAATGAACAACACGGACCCAATAAAAAAACATGGGTGAGAACAGGTGCACCGGTAGAGTAAGCATCTTCTGCTTCTTATAAGACACCTGGTCAAATCCGGAAGAGGAAAAACAAACTTTAGTTGTCATCTGGGAAACAGATATCCCATAGCGGTGCACAAGATCGTGATATCGATGGTACATCATTTCTGTATTGATTTCAAATTATAGGTAACATACCTTTGCTTAAGTAGCCTAAAATATATTGCAAAAACATAGCATATACAACACATTTGCAAACACATATTAACAAAAAAGAGAAAATCTAGAAACACAAGGAAAAAACTGGTAATAAAAGGAAACACAAAGACAGACGTGATAAAGATAACATTTCGTATATTTTCAACCCAAATGTCTTTACAAAGTCAGAGGAGGCCTTAAAACAATCATGACATACTTTAAGTGGAAATTGTGTTTTGATGCAAACCCTGAAGTAACCTAAACGATTCCCTAAGCCAGACTGCACGTATTTTTATGATTGTTGTCGCAAAAAGTCATCTAGGTATGAGTATTTAGTAAAGTGCTAAGTTTAATTAAGCATAGAGCAATAGTTGTAGAGAAAACATTTGGACAAGAATCACGCATAGAAGATGCAGAAACTGGGTAAACCCCTTTTGAGTGACTTAATAAGGATGATAACAAAATTGCCGAACGGAATTGTCAGGAACCAAAATCCAAAGGACAAAAAGACAAAGTAAGATCAAATCCACCAGATATTTGTAAACTGCGATTGTCCCGACTTGGTATAGGTATTGTAAGGAAATAGGTTAAACCGGTTTTATTTTATGGCTTGGTAACCCCCCTTTTTCCGTAGCGGTAGAGTCCGGTAGCAACTCAACAGCAAGTGTTATTCTCTGTCCTTAGCTGAGTTTGGCTTAAAATTTATATCATATAGGGTATTTGTTCTCTATCAGTTTTTTTTTAACATATTTGATTTGATGGTCTCCCAAACGCTTGGATTTTATCTGCACTGAAGAGACATAAGTTGTCGAAATGCGCATATGCAGAAAAAAAATTCACACATTAACTTCGATATTTAGTTATTGAAAGGTCATTATAAAATAATAACAAAACAAATACAATTCCAGATGGTTGCTTTCATGCAGATGAAAAAAATATATACATGTAGCAACAAAAACCATATAATTCTTCAATCAAAAAGATTAAACAAAGTTATCTTTCGCCTCTGTATAATCCACAATTTTCCACTTTGGTCTACCACGACTCTGTGCGGAGCCGCGATGTTTTCCTCCATTTTCTCTCTCTTTTTCATAAAGAGTTCAGAAATCTCTTTCAGTTCTTTTCCGTCACCATCCAAAACTATAATATCATTACTTCGTTCATCTGATATGTAGATATTTGCATATCCGTCGCAACATACATCACTGAACGCATTTCTTTTTACGGGAATATAATGCTCGCCATATACTCCGTCAAATCCACCATCTTTTGGATACTCAAACCGGAAGGTACCATTGTTTTCAAGAACAACAAGGCGACTGTCTAAACCACCAGTTCTGTCTATAACGCAAATATCACCATTAGCATTTTCATATACTCGATCAGGTATGTTAAAAATCTGTTCATTTCTACCAAATGTCTCCACAATTTTAAAATTTTCATTCATCCGAGCGATGTATCTCTCAGAATGCTTTTTATAAGAAAACGCAACACTATCGACAATACACAAAAGAATGTCGCCGTTTTTGCAAGAATAAATACCCCTTGGTATTCCATCAACATTTGCCCATTTAATAATATCTCCCTGTGGCGATATTCGCATGATTTTCTTACTTTTTGGGTCTGAAATAAGGAAATTATTATCCATTGTTTTGGCTATATCGTAGATACGAGTTCGTTTGATTTGGGTCAATATTGAAGCGCCATCTACCCCAAGGATGTCTATTGATGTTATGGGAACTACGGGCACTATACAGACCTTGTCTTCAGGGGCAGCGCATGCAGTACGTACTTTGTGCATGTACGATATTGTTTTTATATAAGACGGCTTAAGACTTCCTAATGGTGTGCTATTCAGTATGATCTTGTGAATCTGGTCTTTTGCAGCACATTTCAATACTCCATCAAAGTAACCAATCATTTTTTCCAGAGTAGAATCTTCCCTCGGACTTGCTGTGCTATGAAGTTTTGGGTAGGTAATATGAGGATAACTTTTCCGATACTTATTAAGAAGCCACTGTAATTTTATCCGTTCATGTATTATTGCCTGATTTCTATCCATCTTCAAGGCTTCTTCGGAAGACGTAATGGACGATTCGAGTCCAGTAAGTCCTGTGTGAAGCTTATCCTCTAATTTACTTAGGAACGCATGAGTTGCATCCTTGTCAGAAACAACCCTGCTTATCAAGCGGTCACGTGCTTTTTCAATTGATGTTATTAACCCTGAAGATCGCAATTTAATTTGGTTCATCATATTGTCATATTCCTCTGTGGATTTTGCTTTCACGTGACTAAGTGTATCTATATTCTTTTTAATACCCGGTAATGCTTTCGTTTTAACTTCAGGTAGCTTTTCCGTAATTATGTTTCTGTCCTTAAGCGCCTGTTTACGAGTTTCTACAAGATCATGTGGTTTATGTGTCGATGTGATACACTCCCCACAAACGAGTCTGTCACATGTTTTACAATACATGACAACTTGTGCACCCTCGTGAGTTGAGCATATAACACTATTAGCCTTGTCTTCTCTAGTGCTATTTACCCAGAAGTCCTGTGTGTTTTCGGTATATAAAGGATCCTCAGTGAGCTCGTATTGGGGTTTGAAACCTTCGACAGACGTGGATTGTTTGCTACCACGACTGAAAGATCTTCTGGAATTGCTTCGTTTTGGTTTTAATAAATCGCTAGATGGCGTTTTGGGTGTTTTTGGTCTCTTAGATGTTGGATCGCCATTGACTTGCTTAAGCTTATGATTCTCAAGATCAAATTCGTCTGCGGATTCACCACGTGACTCGTTTGCCGATATCTCTACCGACTTCGACATATGATCTTCAAGATCAGTTTCCATGCCTTGTTTAAAGCTTTCGGTCTTAGGGGATTCCACATCATTTCTGTTTTGAGATATCAGTTCCGCACTCATTGTCTTCCTTTATTCTGAAAAAAGAATACAATATATTCCTCTTGATAAGTTGGACTTTTTTACTGTGTTTTTTTGTATATATTTTTAGCTATTACCAAACACAGGGGGAGGGTTTGGACCAAGAAAATGAATTTAACCCCAACGCAATTTTTGCGCCAGTCCCAAGTCAGGAATATGTTGGTAATTTGCATGCCCTTGTCTTCTAATAAAATTTTAGTTTCTTGATATTCGGGTTATAGGATGTGGTTTGTTGTCATTGAGTTATTCACATTTTTACCTTTTTGGGGCCATTTAGGGCTTGCTTTATGGTGTGAGGTTCCTCACTGTGTTGAAGACCGCAAGGTGACCCATGGGTGCGTTGTTTTGTGTGGGTGGAACCTGGAGATGGGGTATTATCTCTTTGACATTTACCCCATTCCTTTTTTCATAAATAAATTACCTGAAATCATATCATATAGTTCTGAAGATATCAGATGTATTGTGAACAAATTCTGTAACTAGACCTGTGCATTTCCCTCGTAAATTAGGTGCTTCATGTTCTTTTTTCGATTTGAGTTGTAAATGAGGTAAAACAAAAAAAGTCAATTAAGGTAATTATCAATGATTAAATCATGATAAAAAATAGTTGATAGTAAAAATTTCGAACATTTATCATGAAAGAGAAAGGTATTGACAAAATGAACTTACCTCATAGATGTCCGTACGAAATCGTAGAATTCTAGTGGAACTACACACTAACCATACCGAGTCAGTGAAATATCCTTTCACAAAATATCTCGGAATCTTGGGTATTATAAAAAGTCTTTTTCCATTTTTTGTATAAATGACAATGAATTTTACTTGTAATATTTGCTGTTCAATAAGGTACGTAACCGTGATTACATTTAAAATATTTTTCGCTGTTGTTATCAAACCATTGTTTTAAATAACAGATTTCATTAAACAAATTGAAAGGATTCGGAAATGTGTAACAAAACAATGGACGAAGAAAATGAAATTATTTAAAAAGAAATAATGAAAACGAAAATTTTTATACTTTTTTTTGTATGATAAACTTTTTTAATGGGCAAATCAACATGAAACAATGAATTTAACAAAATAAAGCGTGTTGCACAAAGGAGACACACACTGTAAACATTGTTTTTTTTTAAAATATATTTATATATCTTTATTCTCTAAAACCAAATCTGGTACAGAGAAAAAAATATCACATAGAATAGAACAATAAAAACTTAATATAAAATATAGCACACAGAGGTAAAGTACAGAAAATAAAATTACAATGATAACGCAAATGGTGACTACCCTGGAGATTCTAGCTTTTTATTGATAACGCGTATGAATTTGTACAATTTGAATAGATCTGGTTGATTTCTTTTGTTCATTATCTCATTGAATTTTAAAGTATTTGGCCGGGTTTAATATTTAGAATTCAAATATTTTTTTTCTTTCTTCACAAAGGGATGCACATTTTAATATGTAATGGTATTCGTCACCAATATCTTGTGTCTGGCAAAGATTACATTTTCTATTTTCTCTTGGAATATTTTGCCATCTTCAAGATTCAATAGGAAGTTTATGATTTGTAGTTCTAAACCTAAATTGAGTGATGCAATTTCTATCATTAAAAATTTTAAGATAATTTTCAAATTCTATTCATAACAAAAAAGGTTCGATTCAGTCACAGTTACTTCGTTAGTTTATTATTCATCACCAATGGACCGTGGATCGTTAGTCCCCGAGGGTATTCACCATCCAAGTAGCCAGAACTTCGGTGCTGACCTGAAAGCCATTTTTATTTGAAAACTTCCAATATCTAAATTCAAGAACATTTTGATATACCTAAAACGCATATTGCATTGTGTAAAACATTTCATTTTTGCACAAAAATTGTAGGTTACGTTTTAAAAATAGCTCAATTTAAGGTGGTAGACCTGGGTAGGCCTAAAATTTTCCGATCGTTTAATTTTTTAAATATTTTTTGTATCAAAAGTATACATGTTCATGTCGACTTTCAGCAATTTTCAACAATTTTTACCGTCCCATTTTATGTCTAGTGGTCATCAAAGATACCCCGTTTCCTCATGCTATTTGGTCCATTCAGGACTTGATTGTGGTGTATAAAATGGGCTTTAATTAAATTTGTATTTGATTTAAGATTATTTCAAGTGCAAAAATCTGTAGTTTAGACATGTGTGAAAGTAAGCATGAATAATGATAGGAAATTTAACTAGTCACGTTGAACTGAAATACATGGGTGTTCTGGTTAGTATAGGCTGAAATTTTCACTCTTTTTTTATCACTATTAAACACTTCTTGTAAAAAATTCTGTCGTTTAATTTTCCCCAAAAACTGAGAATAGAAAGAACACTAGTATATGTAAGATATATTAAAATTTTAGAAAATTCTACCGCCCCATTTTTTCTTAATTTAGAATAAAGTGAAATTGCTGAATCTGTGCTTTAAATTACCTCCCTTGGAAGAAATCCGACTTTTATATATTTTCATTATCTTTGGACAGTATTGCAAAACTGTAGAGTAAAATGCTCTCATTTACAAATTTAATATTTGCTTTCTGTATTGAAAATTTTTTACAACTTTAAAATTTTGATAATACCTATTGTAATGTTTCTATTTGTTTGCGTAAGTCATAAAAAAAGTGAAAAATAGAGTTTGTCATCTCCTTTAAAGACGATTGTTATACTACATTTCGTTCCGTTTTACATAGATTCTATATGAATACAACATAATTGGTTGATTTTTTTTAATCGGTCATATTTCAAACATTAAAACAGCTAAAACAGATTTTATTTCACTTTGACATCCAACTCTATTTGGTGCATATTATGTAAAATGTTAACATCGCTATTTACGTACCTAATACCTTAATTAACAGTGCGAAAGGGCTGCCTACGCAGTGCGTAAAAGTAGATTGAAATGTTCAGGTTACGGACTTACATTACGCTCATTCGATAAGAAGACTAGACTTTAACTTAAAGAAACAGACTTTTGGAAGGAAAATCATGTTCTCTAGTAACAATTGCTATCACTTGACTTGATTAATAGTTTATTCCATCCCATCTTGTTTAGATTAACTTTCTACTTTTAACTAAATAATGACATCAATTGAAGACAAAATCATCAGACTCGTACGAAAAGTTGGAGTTCCTAGAAACCAATTGAAGTGATAGTCCAAGAGTTCAAAACAGTACATGTATATGACATGATTAATATTGAATTCCAAGATTTTTTCAAAAACAATAGTGACTGTATACGTAATTTTCAATGTCAACTCATTGTGACGAGTATCACATGTGGAGCAGTAAATGAGCACTTGATGAAAGCTTCGGTTTTGAAGTGTTCACACGGCTAGTTCTTTAGTTTTGTATCTAATTCATAAGTGATCATATGTTTTGTCTTTGTCATATCTTCTCTATATATAGGCCTTTTCGAAAAATCATTTGGTCCGCTCTTCGATTTCGGCATTTAAAAACAATACAATTACACAGTTCGGTTAATGCAAATTGGACATTTACGAAGCGAATTGGTTTATTCGTCCAATTCGAATTGAGAAAATGACGCGTGGAAACGTCTAGCGTTTAATTCGAATTGCATTCGAATTTAATTCGAATTAAACGTCCCATATAAACACAGTATTAAATTATCATATACGACTGAACATACTTTGGGCTAAAATATACGTGTAGACTTACACAAGTCTACCACGAAAGTTTGAACTGACTCGAGTATATAGAATAAGCCTGAACTTTAACTTTACCGTTTGTCCAACTGAACTCGTAGAACACAAAAGATTGTCATTGTCTTAACAGCAAATCCAAACACTATAATACCAGTTATAGCTACATATATACTGTTCACTTCAGGTTTCGCTTCAACAAAATGAGAGAAAAGTAATTTAAATTAAATGCAACCAATAAAAATAAAATAGTTTTTTTTTCAGACCAGTATCAAAGTACAGGTTCAATGTACTTGTGAAATCCCTCGGGGACTAATAATCAATCTACGGAGGTATCGACCCAGTGTAATAAAATTAGTAAATATGTAGGTGGCAAAAGGTTCATTTGACAACACCTAGTTATCATCTGATGCTACATAAAATTAGCTTTAAACAAATACAAACTACAGTCATGTCTCTAGTTTTTCTCTTTAATATTAACACTTAGTTTCCTGGAAGTACAAGATTCAAATTTGTACAAGCTGGTTAGTGTCACATTTCCTTTTCGAATTGACAAGATCAAAAATGAGATAAAACAAATGTCATATTTATTCTGAAATGACCTATGTAGATGAACTGCGCATTTATGTGCAGAACCCTTTGAGCTATTTAAAAGATTTAATATATATTTAAGATATATATAAAACGCTTTGCAGCAAAAGTAGGTCAGAAAAAGCAATTCATATATGTTGTCATCTTTGTTGAACAGAATTGAATTTGTAAAAGGAAATTGGTTTCTACGCCGTCGTAATTATATTTCCAATCCTTATTTTCGCTAGAGTAATGAATGAGTATGATTTTTCTCTTAATAATGACAGTTTTAGTAGCCCATGTTCGTCCCCACATAATAATTCTTTGATTTTTTTATTTAGCTGAAAGAGATTAAATTTAACCCCCTTTAACGGTTCGCAACCGTTCCTCGTTTTTGGCCATGTCTTTGGACTCCGATTGTTGTAAATTCCACTCCTTTGTTCCTTCGGTATTCTACTGCCATTGTTTCCTCTAAGGGGACGACCATATTTGATTCTCAGGGGGGGGGGGGGGGGGGGGGNGGGGCGATTTTTTAAATAAATAATTTAATCTCGGTTTTAGTGAAAATAGATATTTTAATCTCACTTGTTGTGAAAAATAAATAATTTAGTTTTGATTCGAAGAACATTTTTTTTGTTTTTGTTGCAAATGAGTAATTTGATGTGACATGTGGTGAAAATAAATAATTTGTTCGAGATTTTTATAAAAATAAATAATACTAGTATTTCTGGGCAAAATCGCCCAAGCCTCCTACTGAAAATCAAATGGTCGTCTCCTAACATTTGAAAACTTTCTTGAACCAAGATGTCCTGCAGTCAAAATTATACTTTGAAAGGTTTGCAGAAGATGTGAACACCTGATTTTACAACCTTATCGTTATTTTGGCATTCCTAATATCATCTAAAATAACAGAATGTTATACTGTGGAAGTACTTTTATTTGTGGACATCAATTTTCGTTGTTTTTATAAAAATTACTATTTCGCTGGTACTTAAATTCGTGGTTTCGAATTCTATGCATTAAAACTCAATGCAAAGATGTTTTTCGCTGAGAACTTTATTTCGTGATTTAAGGGAACCACGACATCCATGAAAATTGGAACCCCACGAAGAATAGTACTTTCACAGCACCACATATAAGACGCCAATTTACAAGGTAAGGCTTGATTTAAATAACGGTAAGTTACAGTGAATTTGTTTTGCTCTTATTGGGTATCAAAATTACACAAATGCCCATACAAACAACGATACGTCACTGGATCTGCAAAACGTTCTACAAAACCTATTTCTAAACTGTTAACTTCCACCTTGATAACCATACATACTGTGATACTAGCTTTTCAAAAAGTGGTGTAAATGAAATGTGGATTTTAAAAACTCTAAAGATCTGCTTGACATCTTAAAATCGAGATCATTATCACATTGTAACAGTATCAAAATTTTGACTTCTCCAAACTTAATACTACCATTTCTGACGAACAACTGAAATGTCGACTAAAATATATAATTCATAGATGTTTCTCCCGTAAGAACGGCGAACGAACATATAAGTACATTGTTATAGACAGAGAACAAGCATACTTTGTCAAATACGACCTAGAATCACAGAAAAAATACACAGAGGAAGAAGTGATTTAACTGTTAGGGATTCCAAGTCCGGTCAGCCCGAGTTCCTATCTACGTCCATGTTTGTCTTTTGTCATTTTATTGATTCTTGTGCGGTTCCCTGGTGTATTGTGACATGTGATTGTGGTTTTGGCCATTGCAGATGTTTCCTGCTATCTTTTCTACATTAATTCTGATTGACAATATGTTTGTCCAGTTGTGAGGACTTGTTTTTCAGCAGACCATCGGAATTCCAATAGGCACTATGCGCCTCTTTTAGTCGATCAGTTTTTCCACTTTTATGAGGCAATTCATTTAAGGGCTCTTTCAAATAAAGATAAAAAAACTGACCCAGTTCTTTAATTTCAGCTTCTGTTATATAGATGATATTTTATAACTAAGCAACGCTCGCTTTTGTGATATTTTTCATCTGGTCAATCTAAAACAGCTTGATATTAAGGATACTACAGATACTTCCATATCGGCCTCGTTTCTTGATCTCATCCACATCGGCCTCGTTACTTGATCTCATCTACATCGGCCTCGTTTCTTGATCTCATCCACATCGGCCTCGTTTCTTTATCTCATCCACATCGGCCTCGTTTCTTGATCTCATCTTGCAATTGACAACAGAGATACACTTCAAACTTGGCTGTATGACAAACGCGATGACTTCACTTTTCAAATAGACATTTTCCCCTTTCCTTGTAGAAACATTCCAAACCCGCAAGCATACGGGGTTTACATTTAACAACTCATTCGCTACTCAAGGGCTTGTGGTCGATACATTGACTTCCTTGCTGGAACTTACAAATAGACTAATCAAACAAGGGAATGTTATCAATAACTTAAAGTGACAATTACATAGATTTGCAGTCGACATTACGATTTTGTTGATCGCTATGGGATATCTGTTTCCCAGGTGACAACAGTTCTTTCCCTTAAGAACTAAAGTTTGTTTTTCCTCTACCGGATTTGACTTTACTACCGGCGTAGCTGCGGAACCGTAGCTCTATAGGTCCTTTTATTTTTTTCTGATTTGGCGGACCATAGAGCTACGGATTTTCCCCTATATAAAACTTGCGATTTTGCGACACGAATTTTGTCGCACGTTTTTTGACAATCGGACGCCAAGCGGAGGCAGTCTCATTTATGTATTTCGTTTCTTTAAATGTTTATCCGCAACCTTCCATATTTATTTACCAATAAATATTCATTTCCTGCTCATTATCATAACAAACGTCATCGTTGAGGTCAAACCGCCTTCGGCCATCTTGCTGATATCAATCTCATTGGGAACGAGACTTTTTGGGAGGCGGGACTAAATGCAAATCGTAATCGGAACGGATATCCTAAAGTAAATATTTTGTCGATCTCTGATTTGAATAGCAGCATTTATCACTTTTGCAAAGCTTTTTGAATGCAAATAATCAATTCATCTGCATTTAAGAAATATTCTTAATGAATTTTGAAATATCCGTTCCGGACATGATCTGGCTTATATTGCCGCCTCTCGAAATGTCACGTGACTGCGATGTTCAAAATGGCAACTGAAGTAGGCGGGATTACGTTTATATTTGGACAATTTCCTTTATAAATAGAAAATAATGACTCACCTTGCATAATTAAATGTTGTAAGTATTAGAAAAATATGGAAGGAAACGAAATAAACACACTTCGATAGGCGTACTTGGCGTCCGGTTGTCAAATAACTCCCAAAAACGTGCGACAAAATTCGTGTCGCAAGAGTCGCAAGTTTTATATAGGGGTAAATCCGTAGCTCTATGGTCCGTAACTATCAAAAAATTAGCACAAGGACCATAAGAGCTACGGTCCCGCAGCTACTACCGGCGTTGACATGGCGGGTGTCTTATAAGAAGCATGAAATGCTTACTCTACCGTTGCACCTGATCTCACCAAAGGTTTTTATTGGGCCTGTGTTATTCATCTGTATCTGTGGTTTATTTTTTCTTTTCTGTCCATACTCATGAGGCATCCTTGTTTCTTGGTGTTTCCAATGTTACCGTTGTCATTGGATTTTTCTATTTTTGACTGACGGTTCGGTTCTCACTTACCTTAATTTCTTCATACAACTTACATCTCTTCAGCGAAAAATGCCGGAAAAGGAGTTTTTAAGAGATATTAGTCCGTTGTTGAAAAATTTGAAGTTTCGGCCCGAATTTTTCAAAAACCTATTTTATTACCCTTATCTTATTAAAATAACAAAAACTAATAAAAAAAATTTGCTTAATAATCTAAACATCTGAAAAAGCTGACAAACAAACAAATAAAACAAAGGGTCTAAAAGTTGACGGAGATGGAGAAATCCCCGTGAACTTTCAGTCCGCCAGCAGAGGCATCTACCCACAATTACTGGAAATAACAACTAGAGGTACTGCTGAACGCAGGAGGGCCCCGCAATAGGCAGTCACTTCCTTTGTATCAAATTTACAACATTTGTTAATGAAAATATTTTGAAATAAAAAGCTAAAAAGTATTGGCAAACAGGAAGTAGTGGCATGGCAAATCTGAAAATAGCTTACACGATACAACTCATCATCATGAAGCTTTAAACCATATATCAAATCATTCCCAGTTGTAGAAGCCAAGAAAACTTTGACAAAAATTTTCATCCATAGAGTGGTATAATAAAGATTTAAAGTATCGGCAAACAGGAAGTAGTGTCATGGCAAACCTGAAAATAGCTTACACGTTACAACTCATCATCATGAAACTTTAGACTAAATATCATATCATTCCCAGTTGTAGAAGCCAAGAAAACTTTGACAAAAATTTTCATCCATAGAGTGGTATAATAAAAAGTTATAGTATCGGCAAACAGGAAGTAGTGGCACGACAAAACCGAAAATTGCTTACACAGTACTTCAGACCAAATATGAAATCATTCCCACATGTAGAAGCAAAGAAAACTTTGACGAAACATTTTTCATCCATACAGTTATATAACTAGAGGCTCAGAGACTGAGCCTGTACCGCTAACCTGAGAAAATGCTTAATAGCAGATGATGAAAATGATGTTTTTCCCATGTGGTCCAATGTTAAATAACCTATGTTCCAACTGGAAACCCTGTTTTTTTTTCTTCAGATCAAAAATGATTGAGCAATTTTTGTAAAGGACCTGCTATATATCATTTCAGTAAAGTTTGGTTCAATTTGCTTCAGAGGTTTCAAAGGAGATGATATGATAATGATTTCCCATAGGACCAATGTTAAACTATGTTCTGCGCTTGTGGCCATGTTGTTTCGAATGGGGATGAAATAAGTAATCTTACTACAGGAATTTCTTCACATCATTCCAGTACAGTTTAGTTAAATTTGCTTTAATAGTTTCAGAGCACATGATGAAAATTTACAAGAGCATGAAAGATGCAAAAGTCCAGTTGCAATTAGCTTTCAAAACTAAAAAAAAACTTCCACTATCCATTAAAAACCATTTCAGACCATCTTCAAAAAAAAAAAAAAAAAAAAAAAAAAAAAAAAAAAAAAAAAAAAAAAAAATTGGCAAAGGTTCTCCTAATACCTACCTAATAAATATTGCTGAAATTAAAACACTTTGAGTCCCTTTTCAAAAAATTTGAGCAGGGATTCCCCTAACATACAGCTGAAATCAAAACATAACATGTTGCATAGTACTATTTTGTAAAATTTCATTTTTATGGTTTGGTTTCCATGGCAACCATATCCTCCCCTATTCATTACAACCAATTTTAGAATACCTTTCCAAAAACATTTGGGCAGGGGTTCCCTTCAAAATCTATATACACATTTCTGTTTTTTGTCAGATCCAATTGAAATGAGCAATCTTTGTAAAGGCCCTTTCCTACATCATACCAGTACAGTTTAGTTAAATTTGCTTCAATAGTTTCAAAGCAGATGATGAAAATGATAATTTACTTATAGGGTGAAATGTTAAACTAAGTTCTGCACTGTTGGCCATGTTTTTATTTAGGACGTAATGAAATGAGCAATTTTTGTTAAAGACTTCCAAAACATTATTCCTGTAAAGTATTAATTAAATTTGCCTCAATACTTTCAGAGCAGATGATGAGAAGGATGATTTTCCCATAGGGTCCAATGTTAAACTATGTTCTGCGCTGGCGGCCATGTTTTTTTTCGGATCGGAACGAAATGAGCAACCTTTGTAATGGACCTTCCATACATCATTCCTGTAAAGTTTGGTTAAATTTGCTCTAGTAGTTTCAGAGGAGATGATCAAATGTGAAAAGTTAACGGACGACGGACGCCAAGTGATGGCAATATCTCACACACTCAACTCATCATCATAAAGCTTCAGACCAAATATGAAATCATTCCCACATGTAGAAGCCAAGAAAACTTTGACGAAAATTTTTGATCCATAGAGTGGTATCATAAAAAGTTAAAGTATCGGCAAACAGGAAGTAATGGCACGACAAAACTGAAAATTGATTACACAGTACAACTCATCATCATAAAGCTTCAGGCCAAATATGAAATCATTCCCACATGTAGAAGCCAAGAAAACTTTGACGAAAAATTTTCATCGATGTAGTGGTATAATTAAAAGATAAAGTATCGGCAAACAGGTAGTAGTGGCACGGCAAACCTGAAAATTGCTTACACGGTACAACTAATCATCATAAAGCTTTACACCAAATATCAAATCATTCCCACATGTAGAAGCCAAGAAAACTGCGACCAAAAAAATTGTTGACGGACAGACGGACGGACGGACAAAGTGAAAACTATAGGGCACCCGCATCTCGATGCGGGGCCCTAATAACAGGCCACAATCTACAGAGAACTGTACAACAGAGACAAAAAATAAGACAAAAGTAAACAACGAAAGGAAATCAAACTTAGAATAGGGAAATAAATCTTTCTGAAATCTTAAATTTCCTATACATGTAATTACGACAGGAACTCGGAGAGCCGGACTTGTTACCGGTACCAGCAACAGCAAGCTGTTGAGTGAAACCAGTATTTGGGTACCACAACCCTCCTCAGTTTTATCCTGTTCTGAATTTAAAAGAAACGACTATACAGGAAACGACCATGATGACTGAAATGTTCGATCACTGGCCTCAATCTGCTAAAGAACTGCACAACAAAAACAAATAGAAGAAAAAAGACGAACGCAAGCGACGATAGGGAATCAGGACAACTGGACTGGGTACCCATACTAACAAAAGTTAGCGATTTGAATCAAGTTTGTGTCTTCCATACATTGTTGTAAGACAATAACACTTTCAACATTCAAGCTTTTGCTAGTGTCGGTACTAATATCAACTATCCCGAGTTCCTATCGTTGTTTACGTTTGTCTTCTGTCTTATTTGCAATTTTCATGTGTTTTTCCCTGGCAAATTGTAGCATGCAATTGTAATTTTCAGCTATTGTAGATGCTTCCAGTTATCCCCCTTTTTTCATTGACTATACTGACGTTTTTTGTTAGGCAGGTTACTGCAGAAACAATAAATACTACGACTACGCTTCATATATCCAAAAGTTGGGATGGTTGTGCCATTTCATTGGCATAAATGCAGTTGTGCCTGCACTTAGCTAATTAACTTAATTAATTAATTACGGAATCGCAGTTTCCGTCATCGGTCCGAAATTATATAGGCTTTATTTAGGCCTAGTTCGATCATCAACCAAAGTTTAGTTTAGTCAGTGTTATTGCGCATGTCTGGTAACCTGAATGATCGAACCCATTTTAGTACCAGTAGATTAGTTAATATGGCGGCGTTTTTAAACAAAATGTGCATTTTGGAAATGTTCGACGACGACGAGGAAGATTATCATCGTTTGTTTTTCATCCGGGCACTAGATTCATATTTACAAACTACACATCCGAACAGTTGTCCCCCCAAATGTTTATTGAAACTGCTACTTTAAATCAATGCTCGAAAATTTCAATCATGAAACTAGAAAAAAAAATTAAGCCCTTGATTAAAAAAATGTTGTGAAAACTAAAAATCAAAACCCTTAACCATATATAATTGTGATTGGCATTGCCCTCGACCGTGCACTTGTAATCACAAAGCTCTGCATGATACGAGAAATTTATCCGGGAATTTATCAATGATTGTTATGTATAAAATTAACTTGTTTAAAACACAAACAGGCTTATTGTCACTACAAAATATGTATAAAGTCACCTTGATAGCATTACTACTAATATCTAATACTTAAATCCGCTGTAAATGTTTCCTTCCCTTTTATCAAAAACGACAATATAACAAAGTAACCTCGTGCCGCCATATTGGAACCAGAGAAACCCACACTTCAAAATGGTTGAACCATAGACGTCACTCTGGTAGAACCAGTGACTGTTCGATCACCGTTTAGTTCGACCATAGTTACGGTGGTTGGTGATCGAACTAGGCCTTAATCGCGAAACTAGACAGAACGTTCTGTATCTGTACCTGTTGTGTTAAAATCATATATGGGTGAGTGCGAGTGAGAAATATGTTTGAAATAGTGATTGAAAGTTATTTGTGCAAGAGAAAATGCCTCTGTAAATTTAGATATCCATCTGGATCCAATAATTGAAAATAAAATAATCTTATTCTTATGAACCATCCGACACTCGGGAACTCAACAGGAAGAAAAAAACCGACGGTGACAAAAATAAGCATCTTTTATTACAGATGGATGATTTACCAATGACGAAGAGAAACATACAAAACCAGTGAGCAGCAGTGAAAAATCGGTCAGCCCAATCTTGAAAGTAATCATTTGTTTTGTTGTTGTCAAAGTTTTCAAACTTGCAATTGCTTCGCTTGACCGGGCGGCCTATTAACATCAAGTAGACCTCTACAAAAGACCATACTTGACACAAGTATCACATGAACGTCAAACATTTTTCACGATTTAAAGCACTATTATATAAAATAGTTATCAATCATGTTTTTCAACCTTTTTTATTTTGCAAATGATTCCAGTAAATATAGCTCTGTTTAAAATTCCTATATTGCTCCATTCTGAGTAAGGGAGCCATTCGTAAATTCACAGTAACCTCGGTATTTTATTATTCGTAACCCTCATCCACGGGTTTCTACTAGTAAATAAAAAAATATTTGTAATAAAAAATATGGAACACAATAAATAACAAAATACTAACGTAACTGTTAATTTGGATTCTGCATATGTGCATTTAGACATCTTATGTCTCTTCAGTGCAGATAACATCAAAACATTGGAAATCAACATATCGAAATATGTGTACAGGCTGAGAGAGAACAACTTACCAAATTAGATCCAAATAGAAAAACTAAAATCAGCTAAGAACAGAGCTTTGCAAGAGGGGATACTCCTTAGTTTTGAACAAAATTTCTACAAATTTTGATATTGCAAGTTTCCAGATTAAATCGGTTTTCAGGCCAGCCCCGAATTACTGGCTACTGGGTTGGTGAATACCCTCGGGAATAACAGTCCACCAGCAAAATGTTGAATCAAAATTGAGATAATTTTTTATCTTGATTTTGTTATTATAAGAATCACATTTCAAAAACAACATTTTTCAGACTATATTAGTCATTGATGTTACCAATCATAAACCCCACTATTTTACCCCAAGCAACAAATCTTTATGAATATTTGAAAGTCAGATATAAAAGTATAAGAAATGGAGGCAATACATCATATCTACACAATATTAAGGAAACCAAATCGATTATTACTTAGTGTTTTTATAACCCAATGCTGCTAAGCTACCAAGTAGATGTTTAATATACAGGTTTATCATAATGACCTTTTTTATTGTTCATCAGTATTTTTTATGAATTTTACTTTGATTAGAGGTTTCTAGGGTAACAAAGGATTTCAGGAAAGCTTCATTTCTATTAAATAGAAAAAAGAAGGGAAACGGGAAATGTGTCAAAGAGACAACGACCCAAAGGGGAGCAACAACAACCCCAAGCCACCATAAGATCTTCAATGAACGGCGAGAAAACCCCACACCCAATGGCAGGTCGGAGTCGGCCCCTGAATAAAGAGTAATCAAGTTCAGTGAAATAAACATCATCTAAACGAACCAGAAAAAAGACAAGACATACAAAGGCTTAATAAATTTCCTGACTTAGGACAGGCGCAAACCTGCTGAGGCGGGGTTAAGTTAGTTTTATTGGGCCCAAACATTTTAAGAAATATATTTCATTGAGTTATTTAATGATTAAGTTACATTTAACAAATTACAAGATTAGAATTATTTTTTAAATATGTTACAGTAAATTTGTGCAATCAGGCATTTTGTGAAATACTGAAAATTTAGGAATTTCATATGTATTACATACAGACCTTAGTAAGTAAATGAAATTACAGTAATTTCCTGAAATTACTGAAATTTATATTAATTTTACACGTGTACAGCATAACTAAATTTACTGTTCATTTTTGCAACTTTGGTATTTTTGTATTTTACATTTAATGTCCAATAAAACTATTGTGCACGTGATTCAAGTATATAACTGTTACCGTTTAATCTACTCTGAACGCCTTTTTTGCTTATTAAATAAAAGTGTGATGATGATCAATATCTACTTAGTAAACATTTCATTTATCACTGAAGTCACTGTAAACTAATTTTTTAGAGTGTCAACAGATAGAAAAGAAAGGGAATTTGTTAAAATTTATTTAATTTAAAAACAGATACTGTTTGCACGAAAGCATAGGTACAACTATAGTTATTTGTTTTGCATTTGTGGGTGAATTATGGGTGATTATGAGTGATTTTCAAATTTCAATTGTAGATTTATCCATTTAATTCTGTTGAAATCATGATGCGAAAAGAGTTCAAAAGTCAATGCCAATTCTTCTTTTAACGAATAGTAGCGAACCAACTGTATACTATAAGAGTAATGCCACTATACATGTGCACGGTAAGGTACAAAAAAATCAAATAAATCCTCACAAGATAAGCCTCCCACCACAATTTGAGTATTGTGTTAAAAGCGATAAGTTTATCAGTATATGTATTTCCTATAAAACAAATCGCCTACAGATTACAATAAACCTTATAACTGCCGAATGGAATCGTGACATTCAGAATAAAGCAATAGATTGTCTTCCATTCTTGATAAAAATGAACTTATATGAAATAGCGTCAGTTGTAGGATAATCTGTTTCTAAATCAGCATTCTGGTGGCAAGAGGTTTTGAAATATTGTGTTTTTCGCCTCTTTTAAGCCCTACATGCAACCATTAGGGTAGGGGTAAACTGCTTTATGGGTACCCAAACCTCCCCTTTTTCTGTCCCGTTTCCCTATTTAGTATCATAAACATACGAATAAAATCCAATACAGGTCTAGACTACTAACTCCATGACCACAACCTTGAAAGGATAGAAAAATGACAATTTGAAAGAAGGGTCAAGGAGTGCTCGCCGCTAAACTGCCGGCTAGCTCAAGGAACCTAGTCTGCTGGTAAAACAATGCCTCACTACGAAAGAAAAACCAAACTCAAAATTTCCCGAAGAGTTTGTCACGAATCATCATATATTTTAGTAATCATCAGAGGTATTAGTGAGAGGCCAGTATGTGTGTAAAATTTTGCAGGTCACTGGATCTCAAAGCTAATTTTACGGATGCAAGCAGAGTGTATATCACGTAAAGTATGTAAGTTACGTCCCAGCTTTTCTGGATCTTTAAGAAGTTTTTGGATTAATCTGTTCGCAAAATGTAGTCAATGGATATATTTATTTAAAAAAAGGATTACATGCACCCATGAGTTTCCTGAATTATTTGTTAAGTAAGTCAGAATCGAACCGTTAGTACCAAAGACAATGGCAACATTGGAAACACAAAGAAACAAAGTTGATGACGTCAATAAAATTGATACAGATATTGTGACGCGCATCTAATATAACGTCAACATTTTATGTTTTGTGGTATAGTATTATTGAAATTCTTCGGCAGAATATTCATTGCCCTTGTGTGACATTTTGTATTACAAATGTTGTTAATATAATCAATGGTTTATTGAATTTTGGGTTATCTAATTTAGACAATACATCATACAACAAAACCCTTCAGACAATGTCTTTGGCATCTCAAATGTCTTTAAGTAAAGAAAATTCAGATAAAAACAACTTTTGATGAGAAAGATACTCATTATAAATTTCAAATATCAGATTATCACGGGGCCTAATCTGCTCGAAAAATATTTTAGGTGATTCCCGAGATAAGTAATTTAAGTGTGGATGATTTCCAAAAATATGTAAACAAACCCGCTTCAGAAATGACAAGGTGAGAATCTTTCAAAAGTGTTCATATAGCATTGTTTGCAAAGAAATTGTGCTTATTCTATGCCGAAAGTCATAGCGATTTTCCCTGTGTAAGTTTTAGTTCAAAATCATTTGTACTTTTTGTGTGAAACGTGCACAAAGGTGAAGATTGTAAGCAAAAATTTGAACTGTCAGTCTTATTTAAGAAATAAATGTCTTATTTCAATGTCTTATGAAAGCTTCTTCGCTTTATTTTAAAGCTCTAAATGTCGTTTAAGAACTGCAAGTATGAAAACGGGTTTAAATTTGGTATTTAAGCAAAAAATACAGTATAAGCAGATTTCTGTGGGTGATCGTCAGGAGTAATTCAATTTCTTAGGGTGAATACCAAATCTCTAGAACAATTAAGCACATCATGTTTAAACATAGCTAAAGAAAATGCAATGACTATTGAAAAAAAATGCACAACCAAATTCTTCAGAAAATAAGCATTGTCTTGTCACTTGAAATAGCTTGTAGATTCTAATTTTGTTGATTCCAATAAAAAAAGTCCAAATTTAATACTATATTTCTCCGGGGTTTGCTAGATTGAAACATGAAAACCGTCACATATCTTGAGGAACGATATTCATAGTAAAGAAACAAAATTATTCTAGAAAGTTTACAGGGAAGTTTAAGAATTTCGGAGTCAAGTTTACATTCACGCTGTTCAAATTTGCGCACAAATACTAGAAAAAAGAACCCAATTATCTTGTTGCAAAATAAGGCAAAAATAACAAATCAAGTATATCATATGTCTTAACGGCATATCATAGATACACGTATAAGTAGTGGATCATATAGGTATAGGAAGCATTTCATTTGGTCATAGATTCATATCAATGCCCTAAAAAGAACATCATTGGTCTTTGAAACATAACATAGGTCTCAGGAGCAGTTTATTAATCAAGCTGCATATCATAGGTCTTATGATTAACAACAGAACGACAAACATCGCTGCTATAGAATGGACTTCGGTAATAATTACATTCACTACAGCGATGGATTTGATGGTCTGAATGTGGAACTTGAGGAAACCCAAGATACCTCCAGTTTTGTTGAGTTCACACCGTTAGTGCTTTAGTTTAGTTACGTTCCATTTTTTTTTGTCTTTGTCATGTTGTGTCTATTTGTGTTACATCTGAATTGCCATCTTTTTGCAATATACAATTAAGAATTTTCACCTCCATCGTTTTCGCTTCGTTATTCCTTTGCTGATATATTATAAATGTTGATTTTGACAATTTAAAAACGTAACAAAAGTCACCTAACTTAAGTGGTGATGGTCCCAGGTCTCTACGACATGCCGATTAGGAGTACTGAGCATTGAAAGTCAACAACTCAAAAAATACCAACCGCATGGCTGCGTTTAAAATTTTTGTCATGACCTAACAAACATTTTGCCCTTACACTTCATCATCTTTCTTTTACATTCCCGAGTTTCTGCAAACAAAAATCTAACAGAAATAAATAACTCTCTTACTGAAAATAGATCGATATGCGGCCCTGACTTAAAAGGTCCCATACCGATATTAATTTTTATCTATCATCGAGATGACTACCTCGATAGAGCTCAGTTGCTTACGAATATGCTACTGCAGCAAGGATTTGATACCCATAACTTGAAGTCATCACTACAATCGAGGTTTTACGGTCGAAATCACGATCTTATGGACCGCTAATGGATATGTGTTTCCCTGATGACAACAATTCTTTCCCTTTACAGCTAAAGTTTGTTTTTCCTCTACCGGAGTTGACATGTTTCAACACGGTAGGTGTCTTATAAGAAGCAGGCCATAGGAGATGCTTACTCTAACAATGCATCTGATCTCACCCATGGTTTTAATTGGGTCCGTGTTGTTCTTATGTGTGTCTTCATTTTTCTCTTCTATCCCGTACTCATGTTTTGGCCTTGTTTCTTGGTGTTTCTGATGTTGCCGTTGTCCCTCGATTGTTCGTTTCTTGACTCAGTTCTTACTAAATTTACATTGCAAGTATATGTCTCTGAAATACCACAGAAATAGTACCTAATACAAGATGTCTGACGCAAAAAATGGCAAGACCTTGCGAGTTGGCGTGATCAATCCGATATGGAGATACGGTGCAGTAGGGGTGATTGTCTGACGGAGGAAGAGTTATGTACCTCTATTTCTAAGATTGCAGCAGACAGGGCCATTTTTGTGTCAAGTATTGCCTTCAGGTCATTAGAGAAACAAATTCCACAACTGTATCTAGTGAGGTACGACGTTTATCAACTTTGAAAAGTACAATTTCGCATATTAAAATTGGAAAATTTATCTGTATCATGTCTCAAGTTGAAAAAGTCGTATCTCACTCGAGGCTGTTGTGGAATCTATATATTACTCAAAGTATTGAGATGATATGTC